>BPLR01021202.1:0-154566 GCA_021605095.1 Caerostris extrusa | reverse complement strand
ATATCCTTGATCAAGGTAATATAATTCATTATATAAATCAAAAAAATATCAAATAAGTTTTTACAGAACTGTTACTTACAAGATAATAGTTAATACACAAACTACTCTGCAAAAGTTTTGTGTACTTTCTCATTAGTACAGATAATTTATAAGAAAAAAATAGGAAAATTTTCAATTTAGTCTAAATAAAAAAAAATTAAGATAACAATTTCAATCTTTAACAAAAATTAGGAAACATAAATATTGTGCTTTATAAAAAATACAGCTCACATATTAGATGCTTTTCTACAAATAAGTATAAAAATTATGCAACTATTCTATAAATTAAAAGCGTTATAATAATCAACATTCCCAATTTTCTAGCAAAATACCTTTGCCTGAGTCAAAGCTGTTTTTTAAGTTGGAGTTGAGATTGAAGTAACTTGATGCCAGATGACCACCCAACTGAAAATATTTTTATATATTTCTTAAATTTCACAATTTTATATCAATTAAAAATAAATAATAATAATAAATGTTGATTAGGTTTTTTTTTTTTTTTTTTTAATATTTTAGGATTAATTTTTTTATAAATATATTTTTTTGCATAAGCAATAAAATAAATTTTTAATTCAGAATACAATTGAATAAACATGAAGATTTAATTTTTCAAAATTATAATAAATTCTTTTAAAGATGCAAGATTATTAAAAATTTTGAGGTATTTCCTATTATTATGACCCCAGTTATTTAAAACAATAGCAAGATCATCAACATATTTTCAAAAAGATTATAGTTTGTTTGTTTTTTTTTTCCTATTACCAGCAGTTTTTTGTGACGTCAGTAATTTATTATGGGGCTATAATAATAAGAAAGTAGAGCTTTTTTTTTTTTTATATGAGGTGTTATGATAAGACTCATGCCTTCATGATGCACCCTGAGCAATGTTAAATAGTAAAACAATCAATCAAGGCAAAGATTTTACAAACACCCTATGCATTTACAGATCATTGTGCCTTGCATAGACCTTGAACATCTATGTATCTATAAACCATTACTTATTGTGTTTTTTATGTATACTGTAATCTTCAGAAAATTCTTACTTGGTTTTCACTAACAGAACTGTTTCACTTACAAATGAGAATACAGAGTCAGACTATCCTTGACACAAAGTGTTTATTTACAATTTTATTATTATCTTTTAATTTATTTTATTATTATTTTAATTTTGTTCATGAGTTGTAATAATGTTAAAAGTCAATCAATTGAATAAATTTAGTCATAAGCTGATAAATTTTGAATGATAATGAATGATAAATTAATTTTTAAATTTTGAGCTGCATAGGTCATCATTATCCCATGACAAAAAAAAAATAAATAAAACATGTGTGGGAAAGCCAAGGGAAGTTTTTAAGAATGACCATATCTGCTAACGAACACTAATCAATGAATCAAGAGGTTATTTAACAATATGTATTCTTATTTTAACAACTGTTTATTACCTGATGTTGAGTATGCACTTTGGCAATTAGGAGAGGAAATTCTTTACTAAGGAACAAACAATCATTTGTACTAACATCATTCTTCAAATGTGTATTTTTGCATATTAATTTGTTTAATAATTTTTTATGTAACATTTTCTTTAAATTTAAAGTATAAAAATACTGCTTCATCATTCTGATTATGTTTTTCAAGTGATTTTGTGCAGAGTTATGGTGATATATATATATATATAATCAGTATATTACAAAAAAAATTTAGATTTTTAAAAATGTGGGCACTTTCATAGAAATTATAATCAAAAATTCCTTTTTTTCCTTTTTAAATATAAAGATAATAAATAAAAAATTACAATTAATAATACAGAGAAATAAAACAAAAATTTAATTTATATTACCAAGATCAGATTTCGGATCTCTTTTTGAACTTTTCTTTGGAATCTAAACCTAATCCATCATAAAGAGACATCTTTGTTTACAGCTGAAAATGAATTTTAAAAATAGAATTTATTATGAAAGAAAATTTTAAATGTATTTATATATATATAAAATAAAGTTTCCTATTGCCTGAAATATCAATAATAAAGATTACTTTTATTTAATAGCAATTACAAAAAATAAATAAACCTTTTTTAATTTGCTAATTAATGATATTTTATTATATGATTCCTAAAAAAGAAATTAAGGCACAAAATGATAAATTAAATGCATGACAAAATAGATGCCTTAGAAAAAACAATTTCGAACTGTTAACTACATGGCAAGACAGGACAAATGCCCTTGCAATACACAATAAAATATAAATTATGAAAATTTGTTGGGCATGTCTTCAGAATGACACAGGATAAAATCCCTGCAAATGTATTCACATGTGCACCAGATGGAGAAAAAAATTGTGAGAAAAACCCGAAATGACAGAGAATGAAAGAACTCAAACAAGGTGGATTGCCTGTTTAGATGAATAAAAGCAACTACAATCAAACATTCAAGTTAGTAAAATCAAACTAGAAAACAATCTTAGTATTGTTATTTTGATACAAATTTGAGTTTTGCTACACACCAAAATTTCAGACTAATTATTTTAAATTTTTATTCAAAATGCCAATATACATTTACTGATCTATGGGCTCGCTAATAAATCTGAGCTTACTTAATATTTCAGGGAATAATATGCACTTTAACACCATAAATACTATTTGTAACCTTTTTATAATTCTTCCTTAGATATTATCAAACTATTATGCAATCACTAGCTCTAAATTTATTACCTCTGCTTTTAGGAGAAAATTTAGCATGTAAAAAATATTTTTACATGTTTCTAGCAAATAAAATTTGGTTATCATTTCTTTTCCACAAGAAAGAATTTCTCTTTGCCACTCATGATATCTGGTGGACTGAATTTTTTCTTTGAACTGCTTCAGAACTTATACACAATCAATGATATTTATGCAATTCTGCTATTAGACTCATAGCCAAAAATCTGGAATTTCTTTAATTTTTTTCATGAAAATTTGCTTTATTCCTTTAGAGAGTTTTGAATGCATCAGGATTTTGATTTAAATGCTTTAAATTTTATGAAGCTTTTCATTATATTTTTAAATAAAGACAGTTAAATGTCTTAAATAAATTATTTTTGTATTTTTTTTTTTAATGTATAACTTTTTCTTAATTGTAAATCAATAACAAATTTGCAAATTTTGAACAATACTGTGCGTACTTGATTTAGTCATAGTGATGATCTATTATTGTTATTTTTAATATGTAGCAGGTGACTTAAATTTCATATAAAAAATTATTATCAAAATAAATGCCAAGCAGAAAAATTTTTATGGTTTGTAATATTTTACATTGTATGAAAAAACCTTTGTGAACTTTTTGTATATATATTAAGAGATGTAATATAATATTTGAAAATGTTTCTATTCAAGATGTAACACTTTTATTTTTATTAACATTCTTATTTTATTTTTGCAAAATAAACCCAGCAACAATCCCAGCCGGATAGTAAACAACAGTCCCTTGTTTTATCATTTACAAACACATATAAATTTTTCTACTCTCAACACCAGACGTTTACCATATATAACTGACTATGGGTAAAGCAGTTGTATCTTAAATCAATCCCTACAATTTTAAAGGGGAATGGCTTTGTTATTTATTTATAGACATAGCAAAAGCAAGCTGTATAAGGAATTGAAGCCTTTTGAATTTGCATGGTATATCAAATGTTATCAAGGCTATCCTGGTATGAAAGCATCTATTTCTTTAGTCTCAAGAGCTTGGTACAAATTGTCCAATTTTAAATTTAAGTTGCTTTTTTTTTCTCATCATGGTTAATTTTCTCTATCTACTTATTATATTGCTTGTGCCTTGAATTTTTTTTTTTTTTTTTTTTTTTTTTTTTTTGGCATTTGTTTGCAAAAATGCAGAAAAGGCACCTTTATGGCAATATGCTTTCCCCATCCTTCTTAATTGACTTGATTTTAACACAGCTAGTTTCTTTAGTGCCATGCTGAGAAAATCTCTGCCTCATAATTCCCTCCTATAGTATTCAAATTTTAAACATTCATTGTTCAATTTTTTCAATAGAACTACAACCCTAAAAAGAATCGGTAATATACTTTAGATGCAACATTGGTGACTTTTCAGAGGTACAGGCATCTAGGATTTAACCGAGGGCATTTTACTTAGTAAAAAGTTAATGCAAATTTTTTTCTTATTTATTAAACAATGTTTTAGATTTTAACAATTCATCACTTATAATTTTTAGCTATTTTATGTTAGCCTGTATATGAAGAGTACAACTGTATTTAAAAGCAATTTTAACTTCTACTAAATTGGCATACTTCCTGTGTCCAAAAGTAAGACCAATTTTCAACTTATTTTAGAGACCTTATGGAATTATAATTTATTTTCCTTTTTTCGGTTGCTAGCACTATCCTTGACATCTGTGTGAAATTTAACGTCAAAATATTTATTAGTGTTTGTGTTACGCTTGGCTTCGTGAGACGTTAAAACTGATTCCAGCGATTTTAAAATGTCTGAATAAATTGAGAAAGGGCTTGCATTAAATTTTGTTTGCAGAAACATATAAGAATGTTGCAGAAGGCATTCGGTGAGCAAACTATATCGGAAAGAATTGCTTACAAGGGGTATAAACAGTTCAAAGAAGGTAGAGAATGCATTAAAGGTGAAGAGCGCTCTGGTCGACCACCAACCTCAACCGAGAAGCTCACATACAAAAATTAAAGATTTCGTACTTGCAAAACCGTCAATTTACAATTAGAGACCTTGCTGATGATGTTGGAATTTTAAAAGGATCATTAATTCCATTTTGGGCCTCAAATGCATCAGATCTCGATTGATACAAAAACACTGAATGCACCAGCTGAAATTGCATTGATTCTTCATGACTTTTTCCAAAAATGAAACCCATATCGTTCCACAACCACCATATTCACACCGTGTAACTTCAGGTTTTTCCCTAAACTTAAAAAAGACCACTTCGGCACCGTTTTGAGTCGATTCAAGAGATTCAAAATGAATCGCAGAAAAGCTTTGAAGGCCCTCCCTGCTGATGACTTTTTAGCCTGTATTGAGGATTGGAAAAAAAGTTGGCATAAATGCATTATGTCCTGAAGGGTTTACTATGAAGGCGATGAAATAAATTTGGAAGAATAAATAAAAAGTTTTTAGAAAATAAAAATAATTGGTCTTACTTTTTGGGCACAGTAGTAAAACCTAATTCTTTAACAAATATTGATACAATTTTGAAAAAAAAATTTCAGTTGATTTGGACTTTATTAGAAGTATCACTGCCGATTTTAAAAATTTGGGTGTAAATTGAGACCAGGTTTAGGTAGACATACATAAACTTTGAGATAAATATATATATATATATATATACACACTTCTAAGTTTATGTATGTTTATGTCTCTCTCTCCGTCTTATCTATATATATATATATAAAAGAGAGTAGACGTTATGTGCAGCGCTATTTATATAAATATATATATGGAGATTTTCAATTCTCTCAAAATGTACGAAGCTTTACAAATTTATAAATTACTAATATATTTTGAAATAAACTGAAGTTCTTTCCTGCTACATTCATTTGAAATCTTCATATATTTCTACTTCTTTTCTTAGAATTAGAACCAGAATCTATGTACAAAAACCTTTATAAGACACTGTATGTTAAAAGGAGGCCTATTATTATATGCATTACTTTTTGGTGGAAAACGGCAAATCTCATCAAGCACACAAACATGTGCATAGCAAAAAAACCAAATGATTATCCTTAAAACTGGATTATAAATGCAAAAAAATAAATCAAATAAAAATAATAAATCAACTATCTTTTTAAATAACTACTACTAATAACAAAAAAAAATGCTTAGTAGTTTCGTATTTTTGACTTGATTATAAAAACATATGTTGTTGTTGTTGCTTATCCCCTTGATTTAGAATCTAAACCAAATCAGTAGATCATGCTGCATCAATAGATCGTAAACTGGTCCTCCCCCTCATTCAACAGTTGCCTCACAGAGGCACCAATACAATCGATGAGATGAGAGAGACGCAATGGACGAACAATGACAAAGGGTATATGTCTTCTCATCTCCATTGAAGGTCAAACTCTTAGTGTGGCCAGTCCTTAGACTTGCTCAAACGGCTTTAGCTAGACTAGGACAGGAGCACTGCAAGGACATACCAGGATATTTAGCGGCGTACCATGCATGAATTGGTGGCGACCTCAAGCGCTCACTCTGGCTAAAGTGATGGAATGAACCTCTGAAACTAACAGATTGGAAGAAGAAGCTTTGGGAAGTTACTTAAACTTCCCTAGCGAATCCACTGCAAGCACCGATCCGATCTGGTCCAAACAGCTAGTTTAGAAACTATATCCTGCCCCAATTTGTCCAAGATGCTTGCGAATCTTTCAAATAATGTATTGAGCTCTTACTATCAGGCAGAATCCAAACATCAGGTACTTTAAAGTCTAAAGAAGAAGCTAGACTCAAAAGGCTTCACTTATAGCAGTTAATTCTGAGGCGGAATACTGAGCTGTGGTCCAGGGTTTATAAAAACGATATCTAAATTCTCCTGTACTTGTCTTCATGAAAATTCCGCTACCTGTTCACCCAGAGTCAGATTTGCTTCCATCAGTGTAAATAACCAGGGCCCGAGGAGAAATATTATTGATGATCTCGAGAGCCAACTGGCGCAACAACTACGGGTGTTCTTAAGTGTTTGGTAGAATTTTACACTTTTTCAAGTCTATTCATTAAATTACATTACTAAGTACAGTAGCAGGTGTCAGTAGATTAAAAAGGAACACTGGGCTCAGCTTCAATATCTGCATATGTGTAAGAAACCCAAAGGGCTGCCCTTTTAATCTTTGGTTATTTGTCGGTTCGATAAAAGGTTAGATGATCTGTTATGAGCTTAAAATTCTATAGCTTTGCAACGTACTTCGCCATATTTATTTCTCTTCTCAAGGAGGAGGGCTGAAAATCAGCCTCATAACAATATCATTGGACAACTGTGCCTTAGACAAGCGATAGTCTGGCAGCACAATTTTAGTTTTTAGTTTTTTAGATTAGTATTTGCAGCAACTTGATAGATCTGGTAGCCATATTCAGGATTGGCATTATAAGAGCAGTATAAGTGATCTTGAGTGTGCCTGCATCGGCTCCCCCTAATCTCTTCCAAGAAATGTATTTTAGTAGTTGAAGACCTTTTTCTACCCTTCTCACAGAGTCTTAATGTGCTTTACAGTTAATTTCAGTATCTAGAGTAAACCCTAGATAGGTAAGGGGTTTTAGTAGATTCTAGTAATTGTCCTTTAGAAAAATTTTTGGCTGACAGTTGAACAAGTGTCTGTTAGTTGTGAAGAGGCAACTTAGAGATTTGGTTGTGTTAAAAGCCAATATAAAAACATATTCAAATATTATTTTACAACACAGATATATCTACAATTAAAAGAAATTTATGACTTAAATATTTCAGTCGTAAATGTTAAAAATCAAAGAACAAGACTTACCATTAATTTTATAATAAATAATTATTATTACCGGATGAAATTTATGTCTTGCAGTATTTTATTTGTTTTTATTATATTACTATTCCTATGAGAATCGGCTTTTACCTCTAAAGTAAAAATATTTCAGTAATCAGATAAATACTCCAAAAATATATTTCCCACTTAAAATGTTTTATATGACTTTTAAAAAAATTATTCCATTTTAAAATAAATATTTTGTAGGTATTAAAATAATATTTAGATAAGTTGAAAAGAAATCAAAAAAAATGTTTTTGGTATTGGGATATGTAGGGATCTTAACCTTAGTTATTCATTTATTAGATAGGCAGAGATGTAGCGGATACAGCATTCTCCAGGTGATACATTGCAACTATTTTTAACCACTGAAAATTTCAATGTATCTCCCTAGAGATGACATCTGGGATTCCCATTCTTTTCCTATAGCCTAATCAAATTATTTTCTAGTCTTAATGATAATTGTATTCATATCCTATGTAGAAGCAAAAGCTTTCAGTTTGACATTGCTTGTTGAGTTTCGAACCGGGGATCCTTGTTTCCGAAGTCATTGCACTGTTCAACAGGCTGCTCGAGGTGTCTTGTGTTCATCAGTTAGTTTGAGTCACGTGATATTTGAATATTGCCGGTTATTTTTATAGAGCGTCGGTTCGTTACAATGCCAAGCTTATTGACAGTTAAAACATTTGTTAATTTAAGTTTGTAAAATGTCATTTAATTAAGTGAAATAGTGCCTCTTATATATGGATTTTATTATTTCTATATTTATGTTATGGAACTTTTGGTTTTTATAACAGAGACCATTCATTTAATGTGTTGTGTAAATGAACCGTTAACTTGTTTTCATTATCTATCATGGAACTCATGGATTAACAGCATATTTATGAAGGTTTGAATAAATACATTGTTACGTTTACATCTCATATCTTTAAGATCTTTGTGTTTTAGTATCTCATTTATTTACAATATCCTGTTAATAAATGAGACAATCTAGCTCTAGTTAATTACTTGCTAATTCTCATAAATTATAAATGTGGTTTTTTTTTTGTGAATTTATCAAAAATTCTTGATTGTTGCTTAAATTACAAGAATGCTGTTTAAGTATTTTACTTGTTAAGAATTACATTAGACATCAAATGAATTGCTTAGATAAATTACATTATAAAAAGTGTTATTGTATTCATAAGCTTTAGTAATTAATGTGTTAATTATTAGTCAAGCAATTGCAAATTGTTTGATCAAATTATTAGAAATATTAATAATAATTATTTGGGAATTGTTAATGCATAAAAGAACAAAATAGTGTCTAAAGGTAGCAAAATATTTACAGATAGGTTATCCATATCCATCCTTAACTTCTTCTATCCATGATAGGTTAACTGTATTGTGGATAGAAGCACGACATATATTATCCTTAAGAATATAAATATTAATCAGATATATATTTATATATATGTGTTTCTATAGTCATTTCAAATTACTTTAATAAAAATAAACAAATTATTGTTGCATTTATGTATAAAATTAAAAAATAAATAAGATAATTATTACTACTGAAAAATATGTACATAAATGAAGTTTTTGAAAGATCTTGCAGATATTAAGTGGACGCCTTTTAAATCAGTAATATAATGTGGAAAGCAAGCACTTGCTTTTTTAATGTATGATGAGTACAATGTAATATTTCACTTTAATAAATTTATTGATGTATATACCAATAAAAAATTATTGCAGATGCTAAAGAATTTTAATAAATAAAGCATTTTATTGATCTAATGAAATATTTTCAGTCACATTTTTTAATTCTCCTTTCAGTGTACATGTAATTTTATTCTGCTAAAGAATGTATTTGAATTCTTACATTAAATCAATTGTTTTATTAATTATCAATATATATTTTCAAGATATGTGTTTGGAAGTTGAATATTTTTACTATGCAAACCTCTGGTAACATCCAACTAAAAGATCTGAATAAACTCCTAACATGTGTCTTGTGTAAAGGATATTACATAGATGCAACAACTATTATTGAATGTTTGCATTCATGTAAGTTATTTGAATTAAATTGTAAATTTATTAATATACTGAAATTAAACTGGTTTAACTGTAAGAAAAAAAATTGGAGGTGACGGGAGATTTGTTTACTTGGTTTTGCTAAAAAATATGATCATGCTAGAAGCATTTCATATTTATACAATTACTAATTTTTTTTTTTTTTTTTTTTTACGTATTGCAAAAATATATAATATCAATATGCACTAAAATTTATCAAGTATATGAACAATAAAATTATTGCAGCAGTCCATATTTTTTGTGCATGACTTGCAAAGTGTAAATTTTTAAAGATTTTTTTTATTCTGAATAAATTAATTTTAATAATGAAAATTTAGAACTGTCTCTGCAAAAAGTAGTATTCTTATAAGAAATTTTCAAGCTTAAAGTTGTATTTTTAGTGGAATTATCTGGGGGTTCTACGATGTTTGGTTCACCGCACACCCCTACTGCCTTCATCAAATTCCCCATATACACACTGACATTTTATGGAAAACTAGTGTGGGAAGGGAAATATAACTCCATTGGTAAGGTAAAAAGAAAAGAAAAAAATTCTTGTACTCAAATTTCTTCCTTTCAAATTGCTTTGCCCATTACTCTGAAAATGTTTGATATTTAAAAAATATATATTATTTAAATTCAATTATTACAAACTTAAGATTTTTTGCAGATATCTAATTTTTTACTTAATTTTTAAGTCATCTTAATATTAATTTTAATTTACAAGGAAATTAACCAAAATTGAGTGCAATGTAGTAATTAAAATATAAATTTTAGGCAAAATACACTAATAATAGGCAAAAAAAATATGCATACTACATTATAATGTGTATATATATAATAATTCATTACTAATTCAATTAATGATATGTTACATTTTTTTCTAATTTGTGCGCTTTACACTGCACAAATATAGATAGCACACTTATTTAAACAAAAAAGGTGATACATATTAGTAAAAGTCACATTTAAAATGAGAGACTTAATTGGTGACCAATGTTAGGGTTGTCATAATTAGAGTGTAATGAGTAGAGTCACTTTCTGCAATGATCGTTTGCCATCATTGGTGATTGCAGACTTGCATAAAAATGAGGGGCATCAAACATCAGAGAAACCCGATTTTCTGACATTGTAACAGTTCTCAATAAAATAAATTGGAAATAAAGTATCTAATTTTGAGGTATCAAAATTTAACTTTTTTTTCTTCTAATGTATTTTTATTTTTGAGGGAAGAAATGTCCATGGTGAATTAGCATTACACAATACACTGAAGTGACAAAAGTCGGGATAGCAATATGCAAATTTTCAGATGGCAGTAGCATCGCGTAGAACAGGTATAAATGCCCGCAGTGCTTATTTCTGTTCAAAGTTATTCATGTGAAGAGTGTTTGACGTGATGATGACTGCATGACGGGAATTAACAGACTTTGAACGCGGAATGTTAGTTGGAGCTAGACGCATGGGTCATGCCATTTTGAAATCGTTAGGGAATTCAACATTCCCAGATCCACTGTGTCAAGAGTGTGCCGAGAGTATGACATTTCAGGCATAAAATCCCACCATGGACAGCGCAGTGGTCGGCCGCCTCTGCACTTAACAACCGAGGCCGGGTGACGCCTGCAAAGAGTCAAATTCTAACAGACAAGCAACACTGCCAAACAAACCGCAGAAATTAATGTGGGACGATAAAGGGACTTGTCTGTTAGAACTGTGCGGGAGAAATTGGCTTTGTTGGGCTATTCCAGCAGAGAAGACCACTTGAGAGTTACTGACAGAACGACTATCGCTTGCAGCGACTCTGCAAGGGCACGTGAGCATTACGGTTGGTCCCTAGATGAATGGAAAACCGTGGCCTGGTCCGATGAGTCACTATTTCAGCTGGTAAGAGCTGATTGTAGGGGTTCGAGTGTGGCGCAGACCCCACGAAGCCATGGACCCAAACTGTCAGCAAGGCACTGTTCAAGCTGGTGGTGGCTCCGTAATGGTGTGAGCTGTTTTTTTTTCATGGCATGGACTTGGGTGCGACTGGCCTGAACATTGACTGGAAATGCTTATGTTCAGCTACTTGGAGATCACTTGCAGCCATCTTCATGGACTTCATGTACCCAAACAACGATGGGATTTTTATGGATGACAATGCCGCCATGTCATCGGGCCACAACTGTTCGCGATTGGTTTGAAGAACATTCTGAAAAATTCCAACGAATGATCTGGCCACCTAGACGCCCTGGACATGAATCCCATCGAGCATTTATGGGACATCATCGAGGTCTGTTCGTGCCCAAAAATCCTGCACCATCAACGCTTTCCACTTATGGACGTCTATCGAGACAGCATGGCTCAATATTCCTGCAGAAGACTTCCAACGACTTGTTGAGTCCATGCCACGTCGAGTTGCTGCACTTCTCGGCCGGGCAAAAGGAGGGTCGACACGATATTAAGAGGTATCCCATGACTTTTTGTCACTCAGTGTATAAAACTAAACAATTTTTGTATAATAAATTTTCTTCAAAACTCACTGCATGAAACTTGCTCATTTTAAAAAACATTGAAATGGCATGTTTAAATATAAGCATTGACGTTGATGATGTTTGACCAAAAACATAATGCTTAGTTTTACTTATACATATATGTGTGCTTCAATATTGATAAATTATTTTGATACCTGGAAGTTTTTACAACATTTTAAACTTTGCGATGAATGACTTCATTTAATTTTTATGTATCTACAAACATATGTATTTTAAATAAATTGGTGAACAAATTTGAGAAAGTATTATATAGTAAAATCAAAATATTTTTGGTGCAGAACTTCATTTCTTCTGCTAGGTATGAAGAAAAAAAAATATTATATCCCTCATTTATATTAAAGAACATCAAAAAATTTTTGAATTCACTCGCAGTCCTTATGAAATGATTATAAATTAAATTATCTTAATATTTTTTAAAAAATTTAACAATATTTATGTATATTTGTTTATCTGTGTGTGTCTGTTAAAATTAAAGAATGTTTTTGTTTCAAAGAATATATATGTGAAACATGATTGAATTCCTTCACTTAAATAATATACATAGTCATATTAAAATTAATGATGTAATATTGGAAAGTGATTTAAGCATTTACAAAATGTATTTAAGTGCTTAAATACTTTCCAATATTAAAACATCAGATTTGTTTTTAACTTTCAATAATGAACCAGTTAATTTTTTTAAGCTTTTAGAGATGTTTAATCCACATGGGAGTAATAAAAAATCTATGCCTTATAAAGAAGATATTTTTTCCCTTTGTCCAGGGGCAGAACTATGAATTATCAACATGCATTAAAATTTAGCTGGAATAAAAATATTTTGAAGTCATGTATAAGCAATAGTGTTATTTCAGCAGGACAATTTTTATAATTTATATATATCTGTTTTTAAGTATATTTGTAAAAAATTATTTCTTATTAAACTATATAATATTTAATTTATTTCATTTTAGTCTGCAGAACATGTATTGTCTAAAGTTATTTGCAATCAAAATAAATTTTGTCCAACATGTGAAGTTCAAGTACACAAAACAAGACTCTTGTAAATATTAGGTTTGTAACATAGTTATTTAATTTTTATTTTTATTGTTATTTAATTGTTTGTTAAACTAAATTATGCTTTGTTGCATGTTACTTTAATTGCTAAAAAATTTATTTTTTATTTATTTATTTATCATTAAAATATTTGAAAATTAAATAAAATTTTAGAATATTGAATACTTTCTCCTACTTCCCTTGCTAAGAAATAGTAGACCTAACTAATATCCTGTTTTATACAGAAGAACACTTTATTGAAAGAAAAATATAATTTTCTATCTGACTATAATTCTCAAAAAAGCAAAATGAGGGGGAAATGTATTCAATAAATGGTTAGTGGCTCTTTTCTTTAAAAAAGATTGTTTCTATTGAAGAATAGTGAACTATAAAATAATTACTTTTAAACAGAAAAAGACTGCAGTATATTAACATAACAGGTGGACTGAAAAGTTTCTCACAGGCTGACACATAGATGGCGCTACTAGTATTAAATCCATGATTTTTAGTTAGCCCTAACCTTCAAAAGACACATGTATAAATTTGACAGCTGTTGCACTATTAGTATGTGGGTTATAGAATTTTTGAATATTTCATCACGTGCAAGCATTACTTGGCTGACTGTCGATTGGACTCCGGTGTGAAATGATGGAGCCATGTTTCATCCATTGTCACACATAATGACGCAAAATTGGGTTTATTAGGATTGAACAGCTCCAAACACTGCTTAGAATCAATTTGTTTGTTGTTTTTATCAACTGACGTGCTCGGCACCCACTTTGAACAGAGCTTTTAGATATCCAAACATTCATTCACGATATGTCCAACACATTCCTTGATATCTTAGGGCCTCAGCTATCTCAATCAACTTCACTTTACGGTTATCAGGGAATTATTTTGTGGGCTTTTTTGATGTTTCGTTGGTAACAGCCTCTTTGGGGCGTCCACTGCGTGTATTGTCCTCCTGCTTTTTTGCCTCGGTGCGTGTATTATCCTTCGCCTCATTTAAATTTAGCAAACTACTTTCTCTACGGTTGATTTTCCTGGTGCAAAGTCTGAATAATGTTTATCAAGCCAAGCCTTGGCTTCAACAGTATTCTTTTTTTTTTTTTTGCCAAAAAGTAATGCTTTATTAACACACGAAATTCCATTTTATCCATTTTCAATCTAACAAAAGTTGCTTCTCTAAAAATGCTATAACACACATCTAATAGTGCAGCAGCTGTCAAATTTATACACGTGTCTTTTGAAGGTTAGGGCTAGCTAAAATCATATGGATTGTACTAGTGGCGCCATCTATGTCCCCATGAACTTTTAAGCCCACCTGTTATTATATTTTTATTATTAATCTTATGAAACTAAAATTGTTAATGCTAACTTATGTTTACATTTTTTTGTTTTTTTTTTTTTTCATTTCTTTTCAAAAAGCTTAATCATATTAAATATATATTTTTTTAATTATAAGAATCAGAATTCAGCTACTTAGGGAGAAAAAAATAATTCTCTGAAAATTTGGCAGCAGGGTGGAATAGATGTTGGATACATTTAAGGTTTATTTAACGTACATAATTTCTATCTTGTGTTATAAAACTTATTAATGAGTGATTATATAACCTTTCAGAGACAGCAATTTATTTGGATTTTAAAGTATATTTCTGAACTTGAGGAAAATATGCAACATAAAAATAAAAAAAATTCCATTCATGTTACGAAATATCTAATATAAGCAGAAATATATATATTTCATAATTGTGTTGATATCTTTATTTTAGAATATAAAATTAGTAGCTTTACATCATCTACACATACAAATTTGTGCAAGCACTTTCATTCATTTGTAATATTAATGCAATTTTTTTTTTTTTTTGCACCTTCTAGATCTGATCAAACTCTTCAGGATATTGTTTATAAAGTAGTGCCAAATTTATTTAAAAGTAAGTAATGTGCTACATTTTGTATATTTTTGAATGTTTGTAATTATTTTCAACTTTTTTTATCTTTTTATTTCCTGCTTTAGATGAGATGAAAAGACGTCGAGATTTTTATAGACAAAATGATCCCATTGGTAATTATTTTTATTTTTATAAATGTTATTTATACTTATGAAAATGAAATTTTAAAAAGTATATGTATATAATTTTAATTTTTTGCATTGTATTCTAAATTAACTTGTCATTATCCTCAAATAATTTTAAAAATCTATTAAGAAGATCAAATCTATTAAGTTCTCAAAGGTGTATTTATTTTACTGATTAATAATGCAAGTTTTAAATTATTGAATTGTGTTTAAAAACAAGTAATTGTATTATTTGTTATTCATTTTTCAATGTCAAAATAAATGACATTCAAATAATAATAAATAATTTTTCCATTCAATATTTGTCTGTTAATATACTGTTTGTTTAGCTGTATAAGAAAAAAATTATTATATCCAATTTTTTACATTTAAATGTTAAGATAAATATGTTATTTAAGCATATTTAAATTTTGTTAATTAAAACTTTAAATAATATGCATTGCTAATTTTTAAATTGTACACTATATAAAAATTAATTGCAAATCTTGCAAATTATTTTGGAAATAATTGCAAATTTATTAATTTTTTTCTAGTTGAAAGATCTATTCCATCTTCAAGTGAGAAAGAGGTGATGTATGGGCTGTGATCGTCTCATATTCACTCCTGAAGATATGATCAGTGTTTCATTAGAATATTTTCCTCTGTACGTAAATTTAAATTGTTCAATATATTAAAAGACTGTTATTCAAAAAGTATGAACAATATATTTCAATATTATTTTAATGGTTAATTTGATACCTTACAGGAAAATGCATGCTTCAGATTCATCATCAAATTTGTTTTCTATTGAGGTAAGCTTTGCATTTCAGAATTATTATTAAAATTTAAATATTCTTTATATATGATGCTTTCAATTAAATGTTTATATTTTTACTAATTTCTTGCATCCTTAATACATTGATTGGTAAATTATTAGTTATTCTATTTTATTCTAATAAAAGAATGGTGCAAAATCTCTTGAATCATCTCTGTAGAAAGTAATTACTTACTTTTTAATAATTCCTAGTCTTTTGAAAATTGCTTTCTTTGATACTATCTCTCATAGATCTTCAATAATTTTTAAGTTCTTGAAATAATATTATTTTGTTACGATTCTATTTTTCTGATTATATTCAAATGCTCATTTCTTTTTTCCATAATAAAATGGCACCTAGAAAAATAATACAGATTTTATTTTCTGCTCAACGTGAATTTTTTGTTCAAGCCTTGAAAAATTTTGACTGAGTCCAAGAATTAATTTAAGACGGAAGTAGGAATTACCTAATCTAGATCATTTCAATATTAAAGTTGGCTATAGATAATCAGTAGGAATTATTTTAGCTATTCCACATAAAAACCAGTACTAGTGTATTTTATAATTTGAATATTCTCTGTAAAGCTAAAAAGAAGTTTAGTAATATATGTATCCCAAGTTTGTCGACAGCTTGGTAATGTTTTAACATTTTGCTTGATACAGCATATATTGTATATTATTATGAAACAAAAGCAGCTATAAAAGTAAAATTATGTGTATTGCCTCAAAACGGATTTCCTCGGGACATGTTGTGTAAACAAATTGTATTTAAAAAATTTATAATTTCTTGAAAAACAATTAAGTTTGAATATATGTATATTTTTCTCATGATAATTATTTGAAATGTAATAATCATGATTAAAGAATAAATGCTGCATATAAAGTTTTAGAATAAGAACTTTTAAGTTGTATAAAAAAGGGAAACAGGCTGCTTATTTTAAACAATTTTTAGTATTTGGTTGATATCCACAAATTTAAAGGATATCTTTTAATCTTTTATATAGGTTCAAAGTAATCTTTAAAAAGTTTCGGGTATTTTGTTCTAAATTTTATGCATTGCAGTTTTTTTTTGCCTGATACTTGATAAGTGTTATTTGATTGAAATCTATTTTCAAATTTTAGGCTAATGTGCTACATTGGATTCAGATCAATTGTCTGAGAATTAACGATTTCTTTACAGTTGTAAAGCAACCACATTAGAACACTCAATGCAATATGCTTAGGATTCCCCATCCTGTTAGAAGTTCAAATTTCTCTGTAGTCAGGAATTTTTGACATTTTTTATAATTTTTTGTGTTGAAGATGTGCTTATACATTTACTGGTCCTAACAGGCAATTTTTTATTAATTATGTATGAAAATTAGTGTGTAAAGCAGACAGATTTAATGTGCTTCCAAATCATAAGAAAAATATTCCTCGATAAACCAGACCATTAAGCTTAATGCCCCCTTGATAATGATATCCTAATACTGTTAACAGAATAATCTATATGCATATTTTCCTGTATTTCCTTTAATTCTATTAATTTTGGTTATCTGATGAAGTAAATCATTTTGGAAATCAAATTATAGTGCATTATTGATTATGTAATTTATATTTAAACAAGTTTTGACAGACATGATATTTTCTAAAAATATATAATTTTTTTTTTTTTTTTTTTCTTAGAGCCTCCATGGAAATACTAATAATGGCAAAAAGGTATTTTTTTTTAATGTTTTGTGAAATATTAATGAAGTATTTTAGTTGCTTTATACTGATAATAATATCTTTTATCCTTATTTTTACTATTATTTGAGAATAACTGATATTTTTAATATTGCATTTTAATTTTAATCTTTTGGAAAAATATTTACAATTGTAGATGTTTGTTCGTTATGTTATTGCTGAATCTGATTGCTTGAAAGCATTATGAATTTCAGTTAAATGAAAGGAAATACAGATGTCTGTTCCATCATCAATAAATAAAAAAAATATTACAATACTAACAAATCATTTTTAGCTAGTCTCTTAAATAAAGATCTTGCAAGTACTTTAGAGGGAAGAAAATTTTTTCAGTTTATTAAAATATCAGGGTCTTTATTAATATTGCAAATAATTCTTGAGACATTTTTAAATACTTGGTAGTAATACACAAGAAACATCTTTTGACAAAGAATGCTAGGTTATGTAATGGATTGACAAAATGAAAGACTTTCTAAATCTCAAAAACTATATACAATTGTAATTTGAATGTGGTATAAAACATATAGAAAAAGATTTTTCCAATTTAAATTTGACATAAATTCAAAAGCATTTAAAAATTAATATTGTATACATTTGATCTTTTGTAATAAAATTTCATATTATATGCCGTTAAAATTTATTTTTAAAACATAATGCCTGTAGTTTGATGTGCACTGATTATGAAAATAAGCATTATTTTAAAAATTCTGTATTGTTATGTTCTATTTTATATTAAAATTATTTAAACTGAAATTTTAGTTAAGATGGGCAACAATAATATATAAATTGATATGAAATCATTAGGTCTGACTTTTATAGCCTACTAAACCATGACCTCCCTGAAACTTTCCTAAATTTTTATATTCTTATATTATGTTGGCTCTTCCTATTTGCTTGGTTATGATTAAACTATCTTAGTTTATTTAAACTTCAGATTCATTTAAATGAAGTAAAATCATGCTTAGTTTATTCTTTTTATCTTAAAGGTATAAAAATCTGAACCTATATTTGGTATCAATATCATCATTTCATATCAAATCAATTAACATAACTTTTTTTTTTTTTTTCCCCAAAAAAAATTTTTAAAATGAAGGCCTATGTAATTATTTATTTAATGATATTTTTTTTCTTTTTCTTTCATTCATTGAAATCATTTTGAACTATAAAAATGTAAAAATAGAAACATTATTTTACAGTTTTTATAATTAACATTGATATATTCCAGGATATGAGGCGTGTTCGGTCTGATGGTCACGTTATTTTCGTTGTCCTGGTGCTTCTAAAGTTCATCACTTTAAAAAAAGCTGTTGCAGGGAAAGTGTGGGCTTTTAAATTCAAAAGAAAAAGGTTAGTTTATTAAAAAGCAAATGTTTTTCTACTTTGTATGTTAAGTTTTAAAATTTTATTGCCATTTCTGTAATATTTATGATGTATTTTAGGTTGATATTCTGTATAGACATGATGTTCTAAAAGATGAATATACACTTGTAGATTTAGCTTACATTTATGCATGGAAAAGGGTATGTATATATCCTAATCTTAATATTCTACTGCGTTTATTTCTCAATAAAATACTATATTATGTTTTGATATCTAATTTTTATTTATTTTCAGAGTGAACCTCCTTAGACTTTTTTTAAAATTGGGGAGGTAACAAATGTAGACATCACCAAAGAAGGTGCCAAACTGCCTCAGAAAACACAGTCACTTCAGAAAGCTTAGGTGGCATCAGTTATGCCTACCACATCAAGATGTTCCATTCCTGATGCCTCACCTCCTGCTCCTGTCGGCTGCAGCTCCTTCATCTCGCCATCCTTCCCCACCACCTTCCCCACAAACAGCACAAGAACCAAATTATTTTTTCAGGTAGCCACTCAAAATGTTGCCAATATGCTATGAGGACAACACAGTGGGAGTACCTGCAATGAAATTAAAAAAATTAGGTAAGAAAACCTGCATCTAACTTCCATTGTTCAAATAAATACCTGTATGGAATGGTTTTAAATAATATTAGGCTTGAGAGCTTTCAGATAATGAACAATCATATCTGAAAGAAGGCTCAAATGTTAAAATGGAATCTGATAAGGTAAAAGACGAAGAAAAGGGTTACATGAGTGTGAATCTAGTTCAGAACTCTCAAAATATGAAGGAATAAAGTTTGACAAAGTATCACGTTTCGAGATCACGAAGGTATACAAGGGCGGCCCTGTGGAGTCTATTCCAAACATCAATAGTTTTTTGCTCAAAAAGAAAGACCTCATTGCGTAAAAGTTCTGACCAATCACATATCTTTGTTTCTTTTTAATGTATCAATAAGAGCTTGTGTATACTAATTTACACTTTTCTATCACGGTCTCGTTGCAAATTGCTAAATGCATGGATAGAAAAGCATTGTGTTTTGAGTTACCCATTATTTCCACCTATAATCCAAAATTGTAATTTGTGATCTTTGAGAACCCTCAGAAAAGAGAATGATTCAGTATAAACCCTGAGCCTAGTGCATTGTTTCCTCGCACCCATATAGAATTTCATTTTGGCATCTAGAATGAGATCATAAACTAACACAGCATTTTCAAACTTTAATAATGTTTTTCAACCCATGATAAAAAAAAAAAAAAAAAAAAATAAAAAATATTTATTAAAGGTGGAGAAATTAGCATAAAAGATAAATGTATCATCTAAATATTTGCCAGATATATTTTTGGAAATTTATGTAAGTGAATTTAAACTAAGCAAAAGATTCATTTAAAAATTCAAGAAAAAAATTTTATTGAACAAATTATAAGGACATTAAATTTTAATCATTCTTTTTTTTAAATTTTTGATTAATATTTTAATAAACAACTTCATGTATTTTATTTGGAAGGAAAGTTCCCTAGGTAATTAAATTTTAGAAATAAATTTCGACTGATATTTCTGAAAAAGAAAACACCTGTGGTTTATGTAAGTTAGTCTGTGATCCACATTGATAAATTCTGTGGTTTCTTAGCATATAATCCATAGATTACAGGCAGGAAATTACAGTAATTGCTTTTAAAAAATGGTTTTGAAAAGTTCTTTGTTAGTGATCAATTGAATTTGGTCTCAAAATAAAATGTATATACAATCATATATATTTTATAAATAATTAAAAAATTTATTGAATATTCTAAACCCAGTTGAATTATAATTTCTTTATTTATTCTTTATTACTTAGCAAATCAAAAGTGCATAATCATTATTTCAATAGTCACTTTTAGTTCCTTTTTGACAACTAATTGATGTAATTTCATTGGCATGTAAAGCTTGTTCAATTGCTACATTATGTCTCCCTAATTAATGCCCCTTTTCTATGCATGTCCAACTACCCATTTTTTCATCCTGGGGTGACTATTTTGTTAATTTCATAAAAAAACATTTAACTGTGGCATTAATTGTATTAGATTTTCATTTTTAATATTAGATAAATTAAAAATCTAAATCACTGTCTTTTTCTTTTCTCCCTGTTATATTTTGTTGTATTCAATTATTGTATAATATAGCATGATCAAAAATTGTTTTTTTGGCAGCTGATGGCAATAGATAGGATTAAATGCTATCAAAATGTAACTTTAATTTATGAAATTTGAGAGTAAATATGTATTGTAGTTATAAGTGTGAAACATCTTTGAAATCTAAATGCATAATCAAAGTATATATATGGGGTTTTAAATCTGAATAACATAAACACTTAAAATTTGATATAACAAAAAAAAGAATTAAACAAGTTTTTACTTACTTTTATACAACTAAAAGTCTAAGAAAATTTCTGAGATGTTTTAAAATTCTGAATTTACATAATTGACTTGTGCATGAACAAATATTGGGAGCCGTTAATATTTTTATGCACATTTTTATTAAATGCATATTACCACATAAAGAGATGTCTAGGTATTGCTTATTTTTTAAATTCATTACATGAACTTGATTCTTTTTAGATGTTTTGAATTCTTTTTACATCAGAAATATTTCAGATTTATCTAAGTCAAGATTAAATTTTTAAAAAAAATTGCCTTCAAAATTTCACACAGTACTTATTTTATTTATTACTAAAAATTGTTACAATTGAAAAAAATAATTCATTTATTATCTTAATTTATTTTTCATTTTTATTAAATGTACTTTATTTCATTATGTTTTCTTGAAAACCTGTAATCAGTCTTTTTTGAAGGTTTTAAATATAGAAAGAATATTTTTTAAAAAGCTTTTTTTCTCAAAATTCACAGATAATGTGCATTGAATATTTAAACCTTTATATGCCATACCTTTTATCTTTGTGTAAAAACTCAGGAATGTAATGGTTTAAAGTGTATCACAGCTTTTTGAGTTTTTTTATTAATCGTGTATAATAGTTAATAAGCATGTTATTTGTTTTTAGAGTTTCTTTAGATTTTTTTTTTTTTTTTAATTTAAAGAAAACTTTTAAAATGTTTTTAAAACAACTTATTTTTATAATATAAGTTCCAAAATTATTTCTGTATAAATTTTATGAAATATATTTGTCATTGCCCTTTATTATTCTAGTCTTGTCTCATTTTTAATTTTGTATTTAGACTGCATTTTCAAAAACAGATTGTTTGTAAGCTAAAAATTTAAGGGTATATGTAAAATGTTTATGCTTTGACAGTAAGGGCATTTTATTATATTACTTGGTGCTACTGGATGTGCCAAATTATTTAAAATAGCCTCAGCCAGGTACCCTTTTAAATGATTCACCAGTGACATTCAAATTAATGTGCATGTTGTCAGTTTTTTATCAAATTAATATTTATATATAAATATATATATGGGTTTAAATTTGTTTACTTATAAAAATTAATGGATATATATGATACAATGTTCCCAAATTTTAATAAATAAGTATTAAATTGGCTAATATTCTAGTTAAAAAAAGTATTCATGTTACAAGAATTGCTATTTGTATGTAACATTTTGCAGTAGTTAAATAAAAATAAAAAAATTTGTAGATACATTTAAAATATTAGTTTGAATCGCAATTAAAACTAAACAGTATTACTTCATTTTAAAAATTAATGTAAAGCTTTTTTAATATCCTTGAAAATTACAATCAAGGGTTAAATAATGTTGATATTAAATAATAAAATATGATGTTAGCATAAATGGTACTTTTCAGTTAGCATGGATACCAGTTATACTTGTGTACTCAGTTGTCAAATGTTGGTAACCTTTTTATTTCATGTAACTATGCTGCTGTGTATAATATTAAGGTTGTCAATCCTGTCTCTAAGATTTTGTGGTATTATTTATTTTTGGCAACAAGTTGTGTCCTGTTAAATTAAAAGTACCATATAAATGTTTGCTAGTACTAGTTAAAAAATTTGAGAAAAAAATTAAAATCAAAAATGAATTGTGTGTGTAATTATTTTAATGTAATATAATGAATTCTTTACCTGTGTAATAAAGCCTCAAAAAATCACATTGTATTTTTTGAGCGATCTGTATTTTCATATACAAATCCAATTAGCTTAAAAATGTGCTAATGGGACTTTTTTTTATTGTAAATGTTTGTATTTAATGATATTGATGGATTAATATTTATACTTACTAATTGTAATCTGATGAATTGAAATGTTTTTTTTAATGAATTTCTGCTAATTTTTTCTTACCCAACTTTGATGCTCTGGACAATTTGAGGAATTCACTAAAATTGTAGGCTGAAAAATATACATTGCCAGCATTTAAAATATTTCTTAAACAGAATTTCAAATTTGTAATTAATCCTTTTTGCCCATTTTATATGGTTTCCTGAATCTTTGTATTAACTTCCTGTTTCTAGTGATTGGTGCAGCTTGGCTGGTTTCGTGTTTTGTGATAAGAATAAATTTTGCAATCTTTATACAACAGGTGGTTTTGTTTGTTTTAAAAATTGCAACCTATCTCATTTTTTTTTTTTTTTTTTAATTTATGAACAATCTCATACTTATGCTTTTTATATGAATTGCAGTTCAAGAAATACAGAGGGTGTTTTATGCATTTTTGTAAATACCCTTTTCAAAAAGTATATGCAACAAAGAGATCATAATTTTGTTTTTTAATATTTTCAAATCTGATAGTCTTTTTCATGTAAATCTTTATCTTATATCTTGATTTTCTAAGATAAAAAGAGATTTTAAAATATCACTATTGATTTTGTTGTATTCCTCAACCAGTGCTTCTAAAATCCATTTTAGTGTTTTGAGATATCACTTATATAAAAGCTTTCTTTAAAAGTCCAAATGCCCAGTTATCAATAATGCACACACATCAAGAT
Organism: Caerostris extrusa; assembly: GCA_021605095.1. NCBI lineage: Eukaryota > Metazoa > Arthropoda > Arachnida > Araneae > Araneidae > Caerostris > Caerostris extrusa. Next base: position 130,530 of record BPLR01021202.1, on the reverse strand, counting down.
TTGAGTGGAATGCATTTTAAATAGAATAGCCTCAATAGTGCGATCAGACACAATTGGCTGGATAGGGTTTGGGCCCACAGGAGGGCTTTGGATTCAAACCTGGCAATGGAATGGATGTTTGTGAGTGGTTTAGAACCTTGGTTGAACTGTAAATCAAAGTGTGCAAAAAATTACCTTAGAGTAACAAACCAAATTTCATAAAAGTGCAAAAAGTATTGCTTTTGGTCTGTTGTTTTTTTAACTCAAAGAATAATTCTACAGAGGCAGACAATAAAGCATATTCCAAATTGTTTCCATTGAGATTTTTCATTAAAATTTAAATCATGGAGAAAGTAAAATCATTTTCAAAAATGTCTGAACATCCTGTATAAGACTATTTGTTACTTAAAGAGTTTTAACTTTTATTTTATTAAGATTAGTGAAATGCTTGTTTATATATTAGTTTTGTTAATTCTTAAATAATAGTTTTGAGAATCATTTAATTAATTTAATGAATGTATTATTCTATTTGAATCGATGTAATATATGATACATCACTTTTTTTTTTTTTTTTTAGTAGGATAAGAATTTATGTATGATCGATTAAAATGCATTGGGATCTGATGTAATGGCCTGAATTTAAAGTTTTATTAAATAATTTGTTTTAACTATTTCAGTATATATTATTTGATAATTAAAGAAGTTAAATTCTTCAGTAGGGAAGATATTTAAAATCTTTTAATTTTTCAAATGAAGTTTTTGATAATTATTATTATACATTCCAATCTTAAATCAGGTAATACATAAATTAAAATTTCATATGTTTAAAATAAGCATTGATATGAAAAATCATTAAGTTCATTATTTTTATTTTTCAAGTAAAGCTATTTCACTCAATTTGATGTGACTGTAGTTTCTGATTTATTAAGCCGCATTATTTGTATTTCATCAGTAATTTGATAATAAGTAAGTGTTAAACATAAAAAAATAAATTTGGTGTCTTGGTTCTAAGCCTGCCACTTAATTTTCAAGTATTTTTGTGCATTTTCTTTGGATGTTCTAAATGTGTTGCATTCAAATTTGTTTGTATGTTCTTAAAACATTGTACATTATTTATAAATATATTTTTTTATGACTTTACCCTTATTGTATAGGCCATTTTATGTGTAAAATTTTATTTATTGCCATGTGAATAAAATGTTGCTCAATTTTGTATTCTTTTGCATTATAATTTTTGCAAACAAGCCAAAAATCTGAATCTCCAAAAAGGCCAAATAATTAGTTAAAATGTCAACATTATTAATTTTTATGATATTGGATATATTTTCAGAGTACTGCTATGTGGATTCTCCATACTACTGCAGTTAATGAAATTTTTAATTAACTAAAAAACACATGCCAATTTTTAAAGAAACTTATTACTTTTTTATCTAATTACTCTGTCAAACTTTTAAGCAATTAAAAATCTTCCATCAATTTTGAAAAAATATATATATAAACTTCAGTTTTTACAAGAAATGTAAATTTTTATATTAACTTTTTCAATAATTAATAAATAGCATGCAGTAATATGTACAAATATATTGTTGCTATTTGCATTTTCTCTTTCGCATCAAAAAGAAGCTATTCTTACTTTAAAGGAAGGTAAGGTTTCATCCATAAACTTTTTAGCTTACTATTACAAAATACTATACAACATTGTGTAATTAAATTTATTGCATTAAATTAATTTAAATAATTATTCACTCCTATGTTCTTCACATTTTTTAACAAACTAATAGCGATGAACTTAACTAAAACTACTACCTAATAATAGAGAAAAATACCTTAGAAAGAGAAGAGAATTGAGAATGTTAGGGGTATAACAAGAAATACCCACTTTCCTTTAAGAAACACTATATCCACTACACTTTTGGGGGTCGAGTGCCTTAGAGCTTAGCGCTCAATATCAATTGATTAAAAAAGAAGCAAGCGTGAAGCCAGTATTTTGCAAGTTTAAAACGAATAATAAAAAATAAAGAGGCAAGCAGAAGCTTAACATATTAAAAACACAGCACTGGATGAATTGGTGGAAGGACTTATCTTTGCTTTACAAAGTACACCATCTTGAACAGTTCGAAGGAAAAAGTTATTTGGATGAAGGTTGAATCAAGAAATAATTCACCTTGAAAAATTAAGACTGGTTTCAACATTTAGTAACAGAATAAAAAAATTTATATCTTTTTCTTCTTTGTGTGCAAAAGAAAAGAGTTGAGCTTTAATGACAGTGCAAATTTACCTACAATAGACTGGGTATAAGAACATCCTTCACGAATAAGCCATGTGTTGATGATGATGGTTGAAGAATTTTATTTTAATAGTTGCCAATTTATACTTTTTTTTGCTGAAACAAGTCTTTAAATAGAAGCAGCATAAGTTAAGAGAGGTCTGATGACTTGCTTGTGGAAAGGACTTTATTTTGAAAATTTTCCTATAAGAGGTTGACTCCAAGAATGAAGTTTTATTCTAGCACTTGTTTTGATTTGCTATATAGGGCTACTGAATGCTTAGTTTTTGTGATGACTAGGCTGAGATATTTCCACTTTCTAGTACACTATACTTTAACTATGGATTGGATGATGTTCTCCACTAAATACAGCATTGGGTTGGCTGGTGAACAGAAGCGAAGCTTGTCTGCATAACAGCCACTTTTTTTCTATCTCCAGGTGCTGAAAAAAGTGTTTTCGTTCAAGCTCATTGTAAATACTAAGCCATCATTTTTTTTAAATATAAGTGAAAAAGCAGAATTTAATACGAAAAATTAGAATGATGATACGAGTAGTAAAAGTGCTAATAAAAAAAATAATTGGACAGAAAAAAACTCCGAAAATTAAGATTGCTAAAAAAAATATTTTGCATCTAGATAGAAGATGAAAGGCCGCCATTATATGAGGCTTACATGTGATATAGAAGCGGAAGATGTTAGTGCATCATGGGGCTTTTCTTGTTTACTGACAAAATATTGTGTTCAGGGTAAGGATTTTAAACAGGGTTGCCAGTGTGAGGGGAGTGAATAGTAGAATTTGGGGACATATTAAAAATTAAATGGATCTTACGGATATCAAGAGAAAGTACCTAATATCCTCATTTCTGAAGTACTAAGGCGAGCTTGACTTGATTTGGATTGACTTTAAGATTTATATAACGCGTTAGCTGCTTTATCTCAGCTTGAATAGGGCGTAACACTACAGCTTCAGCTGAGAATAGTTACTATTTGGAAGGATAATGTGGGTATTGCTGCAAATCCTCGAATTCAGAAGCTGAAAAGTTATTTTTCTTCCTCGAGTTCATTGGCTAATTCTTCCAATTTTATGTCCAATGGAATATCATGGATCAGAAAACGAGTGGTAATTTTCAGGGTAAAAAAGATGCAATTACTGGAAGATCCATAATTGTCTTACAGCCAATTCTTTAGCTATTTGGAAATGATCAGTCGACGTAGGAGTTTCACTTAATGGGGAGACGCGCATATTGCCCCACATGTTAAGAGTCGTTACTTTGGAGGTTAATTTATTTTTCTGGATCTTGGGATGAATTTTCGGAATTGTTTCTTCTGTAACTTCGAGATTTAAGAGTAAAAGATTGAACTCCGTGTTGGCCAGAAATTTGTAAATCATCTAAAATGTTATGTTGGGATTTGAAATTCAGATCCTCTCAGAGGAATACTCCATATAAGAAGTGGCACACGTCTTTTTTTAATGAAGCAAATTAAATTTGTTCAGTAGAAACCAGTTTTTGTCCTACATAAAACTCAAAAGATTTGGGTTGAAAATTGCCCTTTTTTCAAAGAATGCAGATAAGTTAAAAAAAGTTTACCTACTTTGAAGATCAATATCAAAACAAATATATTTACCGCCTTTGGAAAGCTGATAAACAACAGCAATTGGATTAGCCAATTGGCGTTTTCACTCTCTCACACCTGCCGAGTAAACTGATAGAAAGAGAAAAACCTACCAAGGCAAATTGGTAATCATTTGATGATTTTGTTCTCATGTCTTTGAATGATTTCCAAATAAGTTTTATCAGTAAAGCCCCAAACTGGACTTGCATATGTGATTGTGGAACGCATGTGATACATGTAGATGATTTTTAATTATTGTGCACAGATATATTTGATTGCTTGCAGATTAAAGAATAAAAGTACGGATAGAAATATTGAAGTTGTTAGGTAAGTTTTGATATGTGGAAGGTAAGTTAGTGACTTATCAAGTATTACACTAAGGTATTTAGTCTGATTTAAACAAGAAATATTAATGTTATAAATAGCAATAACAGCGTGAGAGAATTCATGTATGTGCGTGAATAGAACAACCCCAGTTTTATCTCTAATTTTTTTACGAATAAACAAGTTATCAAGTATTTTGAAGACTATTGGTTAATAAAATAGGAGCTTTTGTTTTCCAGTGCCGTTTGCGTAGGGACTAACATTGATGCTAGAAGATTGAAAAATTTCGTTAATAAAAATATTGTAAAGACAGAGGCTGATAAGAGATCCCTGTGTTACTCCAGCTTTAATATTATTCATTGAGGAATCGGCTCATTCATAGAAACAACGAAATTACAATTAGTTAGGTAGGAGTGAATAATTTTGACTAGAAAAGGAGGGAAATTAGATGAAATGAGTTTGTACACAAGTCCATGATTTGTTGAGTGCATTAGTTACGTCTAGAAAGATTACAGGAATGTCAAATTTACTAGTAAAGCCTTCAGTTAGATTAAATAATTGGTATGTAGTTAAAAGTTTCTCTTTCAATTGTTGTGGGATCGTTAAACTTGTTTTCTATTCATATGAAGTTTGAGATAGTTGAGTATGAAATGTTCTGCTTTTTTTTGCGAAAGAAATGAGATGGATCGGTAATCAACAGGTTTAACGGTTATCCTTATCCGGCTTAAGAATATGAATGATTCTAGTGATTTTCCAAATAGGGTTAGTGACCGAGATAAAAGATAGAATCAATAATGTTAGAAATATTGAAAGGAAGATTTTAAGAATTTTATTTGTGACATTAGAGAGTTTTTGTATAACGTTTTTTATCGTCCAATATTTTTCTTCCTAGCGTGCATGCTCATAGGAATAGCTCAGTAGTGCAGTATTACAGATACGCATAAGCAATAGGTACAATGTTTCCTATGAGCATGCACGCTAGGAAGAAAAAAATATCCGGACGATAAAAAAAGTTATGCGAAAACTCTCTATTATCTCTACCTGGGCCTTGTTAACTTTAAGGGGGATTGATATATTTGATAACAGTAGAAGCTTTAGTGTGGATAATTTTTAGGATTATGATAGAGTTATAAAACCTGTGTATAGAATCTTCAGTGCGAAGATAAGTTGATTTACAGAAAATATCGTTTTCGAGAAACTCTCCCTGAAGGCTATCAGCAATAAGTTCGGCTTTGCGATCATCTGCAGAAAAGAAGAATTTTAATCAGTGAGGATTCTAATTGGAGGATTGAAGAAGGTGGTTAGTCTTATTTGAATTTGAAAATTTCTCTGCGAATTAAAGCTTGAGCTAACTTATAATTATGATTTAACAGAGTGTCTCTGAATAATTGCTAATTCTTTTTAGCAAAGTTTTTATCAGAGGCCAATTTCTTAATGGTGAGTGGAAGTAATTTCTATTGTTCTGATGAATTGGTTTAGAAGCAATATGATAAAATTTAGAATACAATTAGTGAGTGAGAACAACTTAAAAGATAGGAATTTGGGGGAATTAACAAGAATGAAATTAAGCAGAGCATAATTTGTATTTATATTACATTGATTAAGATTATCGAGCATGGAAAGAGACATGGAAATTAATATTACAGAGTTATGGTCAGAAGAGAATTCAGTGATTGAATTGATATCGTAGTTGCAATAAAATTTTTTTTTTTGTAAGAACGAGATCAGTGGTAGAAGTATCTAGACCAAAACGGGTTGGAGTGGGTGAAGGCAGAATATCAAGATCATATTTATCAGCAAAATTTTAAAGAAAATACCAATACCATTGGATTTAGTACATCTGTATGAGAGGTGATGAGCATTAAAAAGTTTCCTCATAAAATAGTAGAATTATTAATAGACAGGAGGAGGTTAAAACTATGGTCGAAGTGAGATTTGGCGCTATGATTGATATGATTTGAAACATAAATGGAGGCATTTGTAAAGATGAATGATTTGAGAGGGTCATAGGGATTAAAATACGTAGGATGACATTAAGTGGAAGAGTACAAATAAAATCGTTTAATAGAGTTGTGAACAAGAATAGAAGTACCACCACAAGGAATAGATTCTGTAAGCTGTCCTTTCGATGAATAGTATAAATTGCAATACAAAATTTTTTAGAAGACTTAAGATGAGTTTATGTGAAAACTAAATGAGGCTAATTGTCCATAAAATTAGAAAATTCAGTGAGTTTAGTCATGATATTACATGCATTCAGTAGCATATCTGAAGTCCAGTATTCAGAGTAACTATCACTCAGTTGAAGAGAATATTGAACTAGATAATAGATAAAAATATTTTTATCTATTGGATTTCAAGTGTTTTTAATTTGTATTCAAGGAAGATGATCCCAGCATTAGTGTTTGAAATAATGAAAACAAATCTCTTCAATATAATTAAAATTTCTGAGGCGACATCACTGGTTGATAGTTGTAGTTCATTCCTGGTAACTGGCGCGGGTAAAGAAGGTTCATGGGCTTCACCAAAGCTGATGTTGGAAGTTACTTGCTGAGTGATAAGGAGTTGAGGTAGCCTTTTTCTTATATTATTGATGATAATTGAGTTTTATTTAGATTTTGAAAACTTTAGGCAACAGGTTTAATGAACGTGAGTTGACTGATGGTTTCAGATGGATGGTGTTTTTATTTTCTTTGAGGTAGCGTTCTTCTCCACACTTGATGCAGCGTGGTTTAAAACCACAATTCAATAAACTATGGTGAAAATAGTTACATTGGAAGCAATGGGTCTTTTTCGTATTTTCTCAATCTTGGCATTAAGATATAGAAGATGATTAAATTTAAAGATTTCATCACTAGCCTCACTGCGAGGAAAGACAAGTTTATTGGTAGAGTTTGCTTGATGTTAGTCTTAGTGACTTTGACATTTTGAAACCTTCAAGGGCCAATGGAGTACGTCTCCCAGACTATGCAATACAGGCTTTACAACGCCTAGGCATGCTAAGTATAACAAATTATCAATCTGAACTTGGAGAATATTACACCACTCATCAAGCAATGCCCTCCGAAGTTCCAGTTGACAGGTGGGAAGGGGTTGACGGGCTGCAATTCGTCGGCCAAGCATCCCACACATGCTCTATTGGATTCAAGTCCAGTGAGTATGCTGGCCAATCCATACGGTGATATCCTCCAATTGAAGGCATTCGTCTACAATGTTTGCACGGTGAGGACGGGCGTTGTCATCCATAAACAGAAATTCAGCACCCATGGCGCCCCGAAACAAACGTACATGTTGTTCCAGAATAACATCCCGATAGATGCGGCCTGTCATCGTTACACTCTGAACATGCAGGTCAGTTCTGGAACTAAGAATAATTCCTCCCCAAACGAGCCATCCTGCACCACCGTAACGGTGTCGTTCAATGGTGTTCTCTTGGTGGTAATGGGTACCTGGCGCTTTCCATAAGAAAGTCCGGCGAGAATCGGACTGCAAACTAAACCTGGACTCGTCGGAAAACATCACACAAGACCACTGTTGCGGTGTCCACAATGCATGCTCTCTACTCCAGGTTAATCGCAGGCGACAGTGAGTTGCGGTAAATGGAACACATCTGACAGGCCTACGAGCATATAGACCAATATGCCTAAGCGTCTGTACACGGTCTGCCTTGAAACTGTCGTACCGGTAGCTGAAGAGAGCTGACGAGAAATGTCTGATGCTGTGCTCCGTCTGTTTCTTTTGGCAGTAACTGCTAAATACCGGTCCTCATTCGGCGTTGTAACTCGGGGGCGACCTGTTCTGTAACATCTACTCACATTACCATCATCTTGGAATCGTTTGCAAAACCTGGAGATGACACTCTGGGCTATTCAAGTTCCTCGGATACTTCCAGCTGGGTACGTCCACATTCCAGTCGTCCGATAATTCTACCACGTAAAAAATCATCCAAATGCTTCCTTTGTGCCATAACTATGCGGTTTTGCACTGAAAGGCTTTAAAGCGCTTGTGAACAATTTTGCCACCATTCCTTATATACCCCTCTCTTACACTCTCGTAATTGTGACGTACTATCCGCGCCATCTGGTGGTTTCCTGTAATTTGCATATTCTTCTTCAAGATGTGTGTGATAATTCTACAGGTGAAATTTTTTTTTTAGAGTTCAATTTCTGTGTGATTCTGAATTATCCTTAATTTATGGACATGAGTGTATATTACTAAACTTTCTAGAAATTTCTTCAATACCATTGCTATTCACGAAAACCCTCTCATCAAGGTACAAACTATATTTACGCGATTGAATGGAAAATACAAGTGTCCTTTCTCTACTTCCAAATGGAATCGAAGCTTCAAACCACCATAATTTTCTGCTCACTTATCGCTTTTAGATATTTTACTTCAACGCATATTTACTGATCATAAATCTCTTGTTACGTTTCCATCATCGATGATTTACATTTTCTTACTTTCTTCTTTTTTTCTCTCAAATCATACGATTACTATTATCTATTTATCATGACTTTTCTTTCCTACTGTCTTCACATACCATTGAGCAGATGAACGCTTCGCATTCAGGCACTCGACATCTTTATTCAACAATGCTGATATTTTGAAAAATTTAGTACAGTGAATTTTATTATTTTTTTACTAATTTTCGAGTTCTAATATTAAAAATTTAAGAGGAGACACCTAGGTAGCTACCTCCCCCTCTCCCAAATTATTACATGATTGATGTACTTAATAAAATAAATACAGATACATTAATTTATTCCCTCTATTAATTAAATACACAAATAACAAATTACAGTATGTATTTAATGCGGATGTTATAGAACACTTGATTAGGAGTTCTGGATGGTTTAAACAACGTACTTTGTCTGCGGGGCAGCCACACACTTTTAACTTGATTAAATAATTCGTTGAAATCTAGAACCCTGAGAATTCGCCAATCTTGCAACCCAGAATATTCCACCAATTTGTTTAGGGTTACAATACTCTAGAGGAATTCTTTTTCCGAACGATAAAATGACTATTTATTTCTACTTTGATAGTTATTTGTAGAACTTTTTAATTATAGTAAATAAACAGCATAAATGCATATTCGTTTAAATATTTATTCCGATAAATTATTGATTATTCTGAGATTGTTCTTATAACGTATGTTCACAGTATATGATACAGAAAATAAGCACTTTTATGATGTTACCATTCATGAAAATATGAAACAAACAAGAAAAGGATTTTTTAATTTATTATTAACTTATATTTGATTATCAAATAATTATTTTCTTTTTAATGCTGTTGAAATAATTAAGGTTTTATAACAACCGTTATTTGAATTCGCGTGGAAAAATTTAACTTTTTAATTTTAGAATGTTAGTTTGCAGAAGAAAAAGGTCGTAGAAGCGTATAAAATTTTTCTGTGGTTTTCTGAGGTTGTTCTTCTTATTCTCTTCTTTCATTTGATCAGGCTAAGCACTGTAAGGTTTTAGTAAAGCTATAGAAAGATTATTTTTGCCTCCAACAATTATATATCAGGATAAAATGTAAGTTATTCTTTGGTTTCTTTACACCCCCTTTTTAAATAATTTTTGTTTCATCATTAGAATTCGGCATCATAAACAACATGAAATATTTATTGACATAGAAAAATGAAATTGGTGCGTTATCGAATAATTTTGGAGTAAATTTATCGTAACTGCGATTATCTTTATCTAAAAGATACATTTATATGAGTTAGCAAAACATAATTCCATATAATAATTTGGCGATAAAACGATTAAATTTGGCGCAAAAGCAATTTATTAAGACAATTTTGGCAAAATCATGATATATTTTGGCGTTATAGAAGTAATATGTGGCGTAAAAAGAAATTATTAAAATTTTGCCAAAATAGTGGTAAAACTTTTGGCGATAAAGCGATATAAATTGGCGTAAAGACAATTTAGGCATACTTGACATAATAGTGCTAAACTTTGGCGTAAAAGCGATATATTCGACACAAAAGTATTCAAGGAATAAAAAATTGTTTAGTGATAAAAGTTTGGCGACAAAGCATTCACTTTTGGTGTAAAAGCAATTTTAAAAACAATTCGCTTAGTGAAAAAGTTTGGCGATAAAATATTTCAAGGATTTAAATTTTGGCAGGATAATGGTAATATTTGGCGTTAAAACGATAAACTTTTAGCTTAAAAGCACTTTTAGGAATAAACTTTGACGTAATAGCTGTTTGGCTACCAGCGTTGGCGTAATTGCAATATTTGGCGAAATAGCGTTTTACTATGACACCAAACATGGCTGCCATTTTGTTTGTTTCCTTGACGATATGGCATCCCAGTGAAGGATTTTGGAGTAATATCATTTTACCGCGAAAAATACCTGGTGCATTCATTACTATTGCTTACTTGGGACTTGGCATCCTGCCGATGCATCTGGCACATTTTTACCAAACAATTTTGGTTTAATACACTTAAAATAAATATAAAGAATAATTTATTAGACTTATTTTTAGTAATATTCATAAAAAATAATACACAAATATCAATCAATGCAGATACTGAAGGATTATGAAATTAGGCTTAAAGAAGGGTTTAGGTTTAATACACAAATGTGTATTATTAATGATAAGTATTAAATAATAATAACTATAATATTAAATACAAATAAGAAACTTAACATAAAATTACTTTTCTAATCCGTTTTAACGAATAAATAAATTATCCAGTAAACAACACAAGTAAGGGCATTCACATTGGTTAAAACCACCTTTAAAAAATGAGATCAATAATAGAACATCATAAAAAAACCCTACCTCAAAAAGTTGCCGTATTACAAATAAAGAATTGAATCGCCTGTGGCGATTATCATCACTTTTTGGCTATCACCAACTTGGCGCGAAATTGAGGTCACTCTGGGGCATTCTATATAGATGAGTCCCTAATAAAATGGCAGGCCTGCATATTGAATTGAGTTTCAAAAGTTAATTAAAAAAAAAAACACAGCATATAATACTAATATTAATTTCAAAAATTTGTAGAAAGAAAATAAAAATTACAGGATGGATTTAAAATTCATCGTTAATTCCTTAGGAATTTGGTATAACTAGGATTTAGAATTCTGTACTTTGATATATATTATATATATCTATATTTTTTAACAAGAAAAAAAAAAAATCCTTCATAATTGACACATTGTTATGTTGCATCTATGCTGTTTTAAATACATTTTTAGATATTATAACTAATTGATTTTCTCTTTGAGGCTAAAATTGTTCATACTTTGGTCTTTTAGAAAGGTTTGTTGGCAAAATGATTAATATTGAGATTTTTATAATTTAAAATTTTTATATTTGGCATATCTATGAAAAAAAATTAAGGCATTTTATTGTTAATCTAATGGCTCTTAAATTTTAACTAACAATGGATGAAATTTCGTTGGCATGGATGAGGAACTAAAACGTCTTCTAAAAACTGTAATTGTTACAAGATGAATCAATGGCTCAGTATTTCTCTGAAGATAACATTGATCGGTATTATAATCCTCTAAGATCTCCTAATTTTGGACGATTATACGAAGATGGCGTAAAAATTTAAGCTCAATTTTAAATGCATAATAGGATATTCTTATCTTACTCTGAAAGAATTCACTGCGGTATTGGTGGAAATTGATGGAGTTTTAAACTCCCACCATTGACACCAGCGGCAGTTGATTTTGAAACTCCAAGAGATTTTACTATTGGAAGACTCTTCCATTGCGCAACCTCAATTTTCAGATATCAGTGCAAAAAAATTTCCAAATTCTCTAAAAAAAAAAATCTGCTGACTTGGAAAAGGAATTATTTGAATAATCTGTAACAGCCGCATAAATGGCAGTTCAATAAGAACAATATTAAAAGTGGGACATTAGTGTTGGTAAAAGAAGAAAACACTAAGTGGTAACAAAAAAGAGAAATATTCAATGGGAGAGTAAGGTTTGTGAACACACGCTTGCTTCAAAGAAACGTAATTACACTATACGTCAATTGAAAGATTTACAAGAAACATTTGGTGTTACCTGTGTATTAAATTTCATTGTTCCATTTACGCATATGGATGATGGTTCGTCACTGAATATCATATTCCCTAGATAATTGTGAGCGTTTTCGCGTTGTTTCCAGGATCTCAGTATCAAAGTCTTTGGGTATATCAACAAAGCATACAAAAAAAAAAAAAAAATTCCTTTGGGGTTTTTTTTTTTTTTTTTGCAGTAAAATAAACTTATATTGTTATTCATGATACCCCAAACAGCAAATCTCTAGGACTCATAGTTTCAGTACAATTAACATTTGAAATCAAGGAGGTTTCATGTGGACACCCTATATATTATGTTTGTCGATGAGTATATGCCATGGGATGCTTTATTTTTGTGAATTACGTGCCATATTGAACAAAATGTTCCATCTAGTTGGGAAAGGTTTCAGAACTGTAAATAAAAAAAACATTTCGATGTCCCTAGTTAAATTTATGATTTCGTTCACTCAGACTAATATCTTTATCATTATAAAACTTTTATTGATCTCTTGAATAGTCGATCTCCCCTATGCTGTTGTATACCACTTTCATGTAATTTACTTTTATTCTTATTGTGGGTTGATGACAAACACAAACAACTGTATGTACGAATGTGGGATAACTGTATTTTAATTAACTCAACTCATTTTAATTTAAATTAGTGTTTTGAATATTTATTTCCCATGTATGTAATTCCTTCTCTAAATATTTATAAGTCTCTGAAGGCTTTTGAATCCGTTTCGTAAAAGTGATATTGGTTGGATATGTTGTTGTGGATCACAATGCAAGAAATACCTTTTGTAATGTTTTCATGTGTCTTATTAATTGACTATTGCAGATTTTCAGTATTTTGATGAATTGGGAATTAGTGGAGGAATAGGTTTTAAGGTACAATTTAATTATATTAAAAATCGACACCATACTAATTCTATTTTTTGGAGACATTCTTCAGTATTTTTTTCTTTCCCTTCAGGATTTAGAATTCTGTACGTTGACATATATTATGCATATAAATATTTTATGAACATAAAGAAGCTTCTTCATAACTGTCACATTGACATGGAGAATTGATTTGATTTGTCATTCTACATTTTTTATGCACTTTAGGCAAATTAGACTGGGACCTAGTATTTCTATATAATCTAAATAAATATTTGTATACATAAATAAACTAATCTTTAATGTGTTAGATAAAAATATAAGGTAATAGTGATTTTCTGATGTAAGAATAATTAATTATTACAAATAACGCTAAGAGTTATTTTTCCCAGTAGAACAGAACACCAACACACATTATTATGCTTTTATTCCTTTAATAGTAGTTGTAGGTGATTTAAATTTTACATCTACTCACTATTCAATGTGAATTGTTAAGAGAAACTAAATGTAAATTGGAAAATTCAAGTTCGGTTGATTTTCCTGATTTCCACTGAAATCCCTCAAGGACATTATGGTGTATGTGTCCTCAATAAAATCCAGGTTTCTCTGTTGATATAGCAAATACTCAGTTTTTTTAAATAACTTTATTAATTTTTAATACATGACATTTCAAAACATTTTTTTACAGGTTAAAGGATGAAAAATATGAAAAAAATATACATTAACTACCATTTACCCTAAGGTATGTAGTAAAATAATGTTTTTCTATTTCTGAAACATAGATCTAGATTAAAATTTTATTATTTCACATGTTTAATAACAACAAAACACACTTGGCAATTTATACATCTTGAATGGATTATATTTCAATGTCCTAAACTGATAGATTTTTGATGGCATAAAATCGGTTCGGTTTATTTATGTTTATTTCTAAACCACCTAAATTAAAAATGAGCCAAGTTTGGTTGAGAAAACATAAAACCAAAGTCATATATATGAGATAAAAGCTTTTACTTTGTACTACATTTTTGATTTTGCTCAAACCTCAGTTTGCCACAAATACATACCATTAGAAAAGGATTCCACTAAATGGGGTGTTTTTCAAAATAATTGATTCAAACATCAATGATGTAATTCATCAATCTAATAATTATTTTTATCTTTCACATAAATAATAAATGAAAATACTATGCTGAATATTTAATAATATGTTTACTTTTCACGAGCACAAGACAGAAGTTACAAGAGAAAACAATCTGCAAGCTTAACTTTTGGCACAGCCAAGCATTGATCACATGAAAAAAAAAAGATGCAAAAAATATATTATAGTTTATAACATAAAGGATCTTTTACTCAATAATATAATTTTTACGAATTCCAAAACAAATTCAATAATTAATAGTAGTAAAAATCTCCCTAAACAATTATAAAGATGTTTTATATACAGCCTATTTTAATGTAATTTGTTTCTTTAAGAATAATTCATAATTCTATACAAAAGCGCAACTATACATTTCATGTTATATAAAAAAAAAACTGTTTTATATGGGATGAAAAAATTAAATAAAATTTGAAACTTGACTCATATACATACCTTCTGCATAATTTTTTAATATCACAAATAATAAACTTTTCTTCTTAAATTTGGAAAATGCATATCAGTAAAAAAATATAATAAAGTAAATGCAGTTATAAATTTCACAAAATCAATGATTTTTGTTTCTCAAAATTTAATATATTATATTCAATGCTTACTCAAATTCAGTTTTGAGTTTATACATACCTAAGAAAATTTCAAACATGCAAAGACATAAGGAAAAGGAATGTTTTTTTTTTTTAAGTTTCAAGAATAAATACTTAAATAAAGAGGAAAAATTAATACATAACACAGAACAATAATAAAATATCTTTTTAAAAGCTAAAATTTAAATTCCATTAGGCACATGAAATTGTGTTTTTATTTTTCCTAAATTCATCACATATACTTATCTCGATACAAAAAATAAATCATCCATAATTGATCTACAGTTCCAACATATCATGGGTCTCAAAACAAAAAAAATTAAAAAAAGCTGGTAACTATTTTAAAAATTACATCTTGAATGGATTTATTTACATTTTAAACTATGCATGGACAAGCAAGAGCTCAAAGAGGACTGAATGCTTGACATATTTCATTGCAATTATTCACCACCCACACAGAATTGCTGTCACTCTTCAGGTTCTGGTGTGGTAGCTTTTTCTTCTGGTTCCTCAGTCAAATTTTCCTCTTTAACAGTAGAAGGTGTATTTTCAGATTCACTTTTAGTATCTTCTAAAAAAAAAAAAAAATAAATAAATACATACATAATTTATAAATATATAAGCAAATCCAAATAATTTTCTGTGACTTTTTTTCTTTGTGATTTTCTCTTCTTAAATTTTGGTTTAAAATTAATTATTCTTTCCATTTTCAGTAAAATGACAAATTTTCAATACATCTTGTCTTTTTGTATTAGCTTTATTTTTATAGTTAAAAACTTAATTAATATTTGTAATATAATGTAGGGTTAGAAAATTGTAAATTAGTTAGCTTTTAAAATGACAACATTTTAAACTATTACATTAAACATAAAATATGTCATGAATACAACATTCAAGTTCAATGGTTCAACAACTAAATAATTTTAGAAGGCCAAAACTCATACCTAATTCTTAGCATTATTTATTTATTTATTATTGTTTTAAATCACAAAGTTTGGTAAGAATAAGCCAATTTATTAACTTAAGACATAATAAAAATGCATTCATTCAGTTTTGCACTAAGGCAATTGATTAAGTCATTTATATTTTTAATAACAAATTTTACAATAATACAAAAAAAAAAAAAAATTTAATTTAAAAGCATAAAAAACACCTTTCATTAAATATCAAGTTGAACAGAAAGTAATGCAGGATTTTAATTTAACCTAAATTTATCCCTGCAAATAAATAAATGCTAAAATTGGATTTCAATACCACTTTTTTAAAAAAAACTACTTTAATGCAGTATAGAATAAGAGGCATGAAATTAAGATTAATCTCATCATATTCCATCACTTCTTTGGAAAATAAAAATTAAAATATAAGTTACACATTTGCCATATCATGCTTTCTTAGTTTAGGCTCCATGGAAATGCTGCAGAAGCAAACGGGAGCATTTTCTACATGTATCCAGATTCTATAAGTGAAATCAAGTTCAACAATGGTTTTAAAAGTTTCGAAATGAAAATTTTCATTTTGAATATGAAGAGAGAAGTAGCCGAACAATGCAGGTTGATAATGATGATTTTAAAGCACGGATAGTAAGAACTCGTATAACAAGTAGAGAACTAATTGTTGAGCAAAAACAAAAGTAGCAAATCCCAGAATGATAGGAGTTGATGTTTGGGTTCCCAATGAATTTGCAAACCCTCAACAATCAGTACATATTTGCACATCACTAGTCACAAGAAATGAAACTGATCCTTTTTTAAAGCACATAGTGAATGCAGATGAAAAGAGGAGACTTTAGACAAACATTTTTCAAAAAGAAAAAAAAAAGAAAACTATTTCCACTGCAAAGTCAGTATTGCATCCAAAAAGGTTTTGCTTAGCATTTGGTAGGACATGAAAGAGGTGGTTTGTTTTCAACTAATCGATAATAACTAAATTAAAACATCAGATACCTATTGTCAACAATTAGAGAATTTAAAGACAGTTTTACATACTAGATGGTCTCCATTATTAAATATATGGGGTGCGATTTACCAACAAGAGAATACTCGCTCTCACAACACACAAATGACTCAATAGAAGCTGAATAAATTTGGATGTGAAATTCAGATTATTATCTATTCAGGTTTTTGCAGCATTTTCTTGGAGGCAAAAATTTCAATAACATACAGAAAATTGGTAATTCACTAAATAAATATTTTGCTGTAAAACCAAAAAGTTTTTCCAATATGGAATAAAAAAAAATTGTTCCAAAGATGGTTGAGTATCATAGAAAATAATGGAGAATATATTAATGATTAAAAATATGCAACAATTAATATTTTTTTCTTTCAAAATTATTTATATAAATCCTGCATTATTTTGTGTTCAACCTGATATTAATTCATAGTTATCAAAAGTGATATAAAAACAACTCAGAATTTGAATGCTACTGCAAAAGCCTTTTTAAATATCATAGTCATAATGATTAATCATAATATTAAAAGAAAAAAAAAGAAACAAAATTGAAAAATACCTGTATATCGCAAGACAAGGTATGACAAAATATCAGAAAGCGAAATCATTCCAATCACATGATCTTCGGCATCGACTACTGCAAGTCGATGAACCTACAAAATTAAACACAGAAATGAGGAACAATTTCAAATTAAACCTCCCGAAATGCAAAATGTAATCACAACAATTATTTTTACTTACTTCAGCTTTTACTATTCTTTGCATTATGGCTGCAAATGTTTCATCTAGAGTGCATTTCAAAACACCTTCAAAATACTGTAAATAAAAAAAAAATGTTTTAAAAGATTAAATATGAGAAAGTAATTTTTTTTTAATTCAACATATCTGTTTATGGGCAACAATTCAACAAAATCTTTCAAAGTCATCTTTTTTTCACTCATTTCTAATTTAGTGCTATTCTTAATTTAAGAATAGCACAGATAAAAACAGAATGATAGCAGAGATTTGAAAAAAATTATTAACAGATTTAATGTGTTACATTTGATGTATTTACACTTTTTTTTATAAAATGTTATTTCATTTTTAATTAGAAATCATGTACCTTTGAATTATAATACTTTTTCAAAAAGCTCTTAATAAAATGTAGTCATTTTGATGCACCAAGTTTATCATTATTTATTCTTTACATTATGACAATGAGTCCAAATACTTTACATGTTTTGATTAAAGTTTTCAATATGAAAAAAATATATAGAGACTAATATTAATTCTTATGATAAACAATAAATGCAAAAGTAGCAATAATTCCAGCAAAACCTTTTCATAAAATATATAATAGTAGATTTTATTGTTATCAATTTTATTGTTTCAAATCTATGAGGAATATTTCCTAATTGTAATGTTCCTCTAATTTTTTTTAAATTAATAAAAATAAAGAATAATAGTCAATAATTATTTATTAATTTAGAATCATTTCGTTTTACACATATGGTTTGTGTCACATTGATAAAAAAAATCTGAAGAACTTTTATCCATTTATTTATTTTTAAATTTGGATTTGCATTCTTGATTTCTGACTATAACAATCCTACACACTTTTTTACATTGTAGTTTAAATTATAATTTTTTTTTTTTTTTAACAAATGCTATATTGTCATTTACACATAAAAAAGAAAGAATATAATTTTAAATTTATAGTTTTACACAAAAATATTTCTTTTTTTTACAATTATCCGAATATATTTCAAAAGGAATAAAGAAAAGAAAAACTATAAAATAAATTGACTTACCCTGCAAACCTAAAAACATGAATTTAGTATCAATTATCGAAAGCACATATGAAATAAACTATAAATAAGAAAATTACACTACAAATTAAAAAATTATGGACATCAAATAATAGTCCGTAATGCATATAAGCAAAAATATATGTTATAACATACCTGATCTCTGTGTTCAAGAGCTTTTTTAACAGTAATATCCAGATTATTATAAGTTTTTTCTGCTGCTAAATTCTGTAAAGGTTACCAAATTGTTAATTTCTAACAAATAGAAACAGAAAATGCTGCTGCAGAAACAGCTATATGGTAAATTTTAGTAGTTAAAATATAGACATCAATATTTTAAAAACAAAGCAGATAAAAAAAAAAAAATTTGTAATAGAATAGCACTAATTATTATTTGTTATAAAATAAATATTATATAATTTCATTCAACTAACTAAAAAAAAATTTCAGAATATTTGACTAAAGTTAATTAAAAATCTATTACTTAATTAAAAAAAAAAAAAAACTAATGCATACATATATTAATAATTTTCCATATAATAAAGAATTATTGAAATGAAAATTTAGTTAATTCATTATAAATATTTATTCTTTTAATATTTTTATAATTATTCAAAAGTACAGAGGCAATGATAATAAAGTTACATTGATGTTAAAAGGAAAAGAGAGGAGTTTTTAATATTTGAATAAAAAAATGCAAGGATCTTTCCATGTTTTATTATTAGCTCTAAAGCAAAGAAATTAAAAACATCGAAATGAAATATAATTTTTCATTAACGATGGTTTAACAAAACGAATGAATGAAAACAAAAGATGTTTTCCACTCTAATATGCACTTATTATCATTAAATATTTAACAAACAATAAATAAACTGTAGGTATTTAAAAATGGAAATTGTTGATTATAAACTGAATGATACAAATAAAATGTTCGAAAGCTTACAATGACATCAAATTTGGCATAGATGTCAACAACTTTTCCATGATCATCAACAACAGGTAAAGCTGACACTCTTCTATCAACAAATTCATTCAAAGCTGAGATAACAGGGGTACTTGTTTTAACCTGAAATGAAAAATAAACATGAATTTTGAAGAATAGGTGAAAATTTTAAATATATACTGAATGCTTAAATTATTAGCATATTATTTATATGGAAACTTTTATAGTTATTCCTTTTGAGTGGCATTGCTGAAAAATATGCAAGTTTTTTTTTTTTTTTTTTAAATCTTATTGAAAAGCATTAATATTGAGTGGAAAAAATCTAAGTTTTGGTACTTTTCCACATAATAATTTATCAAAAAGGGTATTATAGAGTATAATTAGGAAATTTTCAGGATTAAAAAACAACTTTTACAAGTATATTATTTTAATTTTAAAACTAATTTCAATACTTATTTTTATTATTCTTAAAAGAAGGAAGCACAATAGTCTGGTCTGTGCCGTTGTTTTTATGTGTGAAAAACCTTCTGGGAACACATTTGCAATTGTGAGGAAGTGGATAAAATAAGGAATTAATTAATGGGTATGCATTTATAGAAGCCAAACCATTATCATATACACTGGCCCTTTAGAAATAGACATTCATTGACTCAATAGCATCACCTGTACTAGAGCACTATGCACAAGTGATACATCTGCCAAAAAAATTCGACCCGGCTCAGATTGTCTATGTGTCTAGGACTTTTTGAGTTTCGTCTCGAGTCTATTTTCCGCAATACGTTTTCTCACATTTTGGCTTCCTCTTCATATAAAAAAATTGCATATAAAATTTCATCAAAACATTTCTCACATGAATTTAGTTATTATCATAGAGATCATTCTCGTAACATGTCTGGATTTTGAGATTTAACAGCGAGAACTGAGTGCACAGGTGCAGCAAATTCTAGGTCAAGTCCACCTTTCACACTATATGGCAAGTGTCTCCACCCTTTCACTAGAATCTTTCAACCTTCTTCTACATAATATATTTATATTTTTCAAATAAGGTTTGAAATTAAGATTTTAAGCTGGTTATGAAAAAATGCTCCAATCCTGAAGCAGCTATCTATGCTGATTTTATAGATGTTTTCACATAAGAAAAATCACCAACGATTGAATTCTTTCCTTATTATAATTTGTATAATATACTAAAATGCCATTAAACATTTCATCTTTTCAAAAATAAGAATTGATTATTTGATAATCACTGCAAGAAAAAAATCTTGTCTATATATGTATTCATCTTAAACTAAATCTTTAAAATGAGAGCATAAACAATATCTAATAAAACTAATAAATTCATGCAAATAATCTATAGTGAAAATAGTTGATTCATTTGAAATATAAAACTTTTCCAGAAGTTACTATTATTGTCAAAAGAAATGCAATTGTTAACAAAAGCCGTTTTGGTCTTTTTTGTTACCAAAGTGTAGAAAGATTTGATCAATATAATAGAAAGATTTGATTAATACAAATTTTATTATAAATATATTATTTTAAAATAAAATAAATTCATTATAAACATATATATATGCGAATATATATATATATATATATTTAACTATATTGTTTACAATTATTATATAAAATGATATCAATTGAAAACAATAATTGATCGAACTAAACAAATTATTTTTCAAACTATATATATATAAACTCTTCTACTTACTGTAGCTATTTTATCATAAGTACCTATCTTCAATTCCCCCAATGTGTTATTCATATAACTGGGATGAGGCAATTCATGATACTGTAATAGAAAAATTTAATGTATTTATAAAGAGAATTAGAACAATTATGTATTTATAAAAGATATTTTAAACTCTATATTAAATCATGAATTATTAATTTTTTCAGATTAAAATGTGGTTTATTAGTAATTTTAAAATTCTCGATAGTTAAAAATAATTACTGAACAAAATGTTTCTGCCATATTTTAATTGATCTGTTATGTCATCCATCTTATTTTATAAATAACATAATTTTCAAGTAACACAAATATTATTTCGAAATTAAAAATTCTGTTATTGTGTACTTACATAGAGAAAAAGGAACTTGAGGATTCTTTTGTGGGTGATCACATAGAGGACATTACCAGTTGCAGGTTCAATCACAGGCAAACGATGAACTTTATTTTGTATAAGGGCCTTGATGGCATCTAGTAAACTATAACAGTAATAAGAAAATTAAAAACCACAAATACAAGTATAATTATAAAATAAAAATCAATATCTCTTTATTATTACAATTCCTGAGATGCCAGCATTTGTAGTAAACAGCCCAAAGTCTTAATCAGTTACTTATGGTCCACCTGTACAAAAAAAAAAAAAAAAAAAAACTTTCTAGGTAAAATCCTATTATAGGACTCTAATTTCACCAACTAAAAAAATTTAACCAAATAAGCAACTTACTTCTATGATTCAAATCAAAATTTTAAAATTAAATGAAACTCAAAATTTTTCTTTTTTTAATCTTTGAAAATTAAAAAATTAGTATTATATTTGATCAGCATTTTTACTGTCTGCTGACCATGTGAAGATTTAAAAAATATAGAGCATTTAATCACAAATGAGGTTTTTATACACTTTTGAAATGTACACTATTTTATCAAATACTAGTGTCAAACATTTCTGCTGAAAGTGAAATAAAAGAATAGCATCATAGAAGGCCCAGGTGAGGGTATAACAAATTTTAAGGTAGACTGAAATGTACAAAATATGGTATGATGTTTATAAATATCATCACAGGTTTGGTACTTAAAAAGAGCATGCATTTCAATTCTCAACTAGCAAATAAACACATCCTTTCATTCAAATGATGAATCACAATTTTCAGAACAAGCCTTTCAAAAATTTCAGAACAAGTTCTGTATGCAAAAAGTGCCAAATCTGATAATCCAATGTTTACTTCATAAGTTCTATTTGGTCATTCTTCAAAAAAGATATTATTGGGATTTCATGCAAAGCTGTACACCAATCTGTTCAACACATAAGTGGGAACTTCATTATAGATTTTAAAATAAAAATTACATTGAAATCAATAATTTTTTATGGCTATGCGTGTGTGTGTGAGCGTGCATGGAAGAGGTTATGTTTTTAAAATTTCAATGATAGCAACAAGACAAATTTTTAGAAATCACGTGAGAAACAAATTAGCCTCTTTTCTCCAAACCTTTGAGGCGAAAAAACACAATGTAAAGCGAGGCAGAAGGGTCCGTTAAATATTTTGAAACATATTTATTTCAGAAAATAATTCTTATTCCATGAGCATCAACCACAGTCAAGTTTTAACAAATAATTCTTCCTAAGAAAGGAAAACATGGTTGCTATGTGACCAAGGTACTCCAGTAAACTCTAAATAAGAAGGAAATATTTTTCAAAAATTTGTATGCAAAGAAAACATCTATATTAACAAAAAATATTAATCTTATTTTTAAGAGCTGATGATAATTAAACATATTTCTCACAGTTAAAAATAAAAGTATATTACTGTCAGAAGTCACCAAATCTTAAGTAAACATAAAATTACCACACAATTATTTGTGTCCTATTAACTGAGAAATACATTTTTTTTTTTAAATTAGCAAAAATTTATAATTTGAAGAAAAACAGGGAATAAGTATAATAATAAAATAAAGAAAATTATTAAACAAATGGAAATTAGTACCTAGCATCTGGTCCAATGGATACCAAAGGTCTGCTTCTTTCTTTTAAAACATCTAAGGAAAATGAACAGTTAATTTGATAGCAAGATTAAAAAATGGAAATAAAACAATAAAAAATGTTAATGCATACTTCTCCATGTTTCTAATTTATGTTCTTCTAATTCCTCCATTTGTACCTTAAAAATTAAAGGAAATTCAATTTACTATTAAATTACAAATAGTGAACAACAAATATAAATATACTGATTACTGAGCATTTCATTATTATTAAACACTGCCAAGTTTTCAAAAAGACCGTCAACACATTTGGGACAGTTTTAAGCTAATTGGCAACATTGGTTGGAAATTTATTGTAGTGGAAGGGAGGGTGGTACTGATTAAGTACCGATTCTCATATAGTATTAGGCTATACATTTAAATTTATTAAAATGTAAAATACTGCAAAGAAAAATAGACCAAATTGCAAAATAGGGGCCGTTGGAATTTGGCGACTTTTTATTGGCCAATTGAGCGATAAATCACCAAATGTGGTAACCCAGATTTTAAAATTCTATATGTATAAAAATTGTTCATAATAAATACACTTAGGTTTTGTAAAAATAAAAATTTGGAAATTTTATAAATTACCTATTTCAATAATCAAATATGTTTGGCTATTCTTTTTATTAACAAATCTATACATTACTAATTTCAAATTATGCAAGAAAAATTTAAGTAAAAGCTATGTAAAAACAAAAGTTACTTACAAATGGAGATTTATAATATGTTCTTAATATGTTGATAAAATCTGTGATCGTGAGCATGCCTGAAAATAAATAAAACCATAAATAGCAAGATAATTTTTCTTCTTCTCAGAATGTAACGCATGTCTCAATATTAAATTATTTTGCAAATCTGTAATTTTCTGCTTATAATCGACAATTGGAATTTTCACTTGTAAACAGAAAACTACTACTCAATTATATAAAAGAGCTTGTATAATTGCTTTCTATAACTTTCCTTGAGCTTATAAAGTTCCCTTTTAATAGAGATATTAACAAATAATGGGAAAATAAATGCTCCATATATTGAATGCCATAATTAAAAAAAAAAACAGCAGAAAATTAAAAACTTTGAATTATCCAGTTTTAAAATGATCAAATGCACAAATTATAATCTATTGGTAATCAGAGAGGTTAGGCTTCAATCTGCTGGGAACGTTCTTTATAGTCACTGCTTTTAGAATCAAGAACTCGATGGCGATTGTGTCGATTTATCGCATTGACAGTCAAGCTGGTGGAAGTTTTCCAGGTTTTCTCCCGCATACGACACTTAAATGCGTATAGCTTCCACTGAAATTTCTCCGGAATGGCAATGTCCTCCCTTGGACACCCATCAGTGGGCTGATCGTTGACAAAAGTATAATAATAATAATAATAATAATAATAATAATAAAAGACCCTTGACAATTTACATTCTTTGTATTTGATATAGATAAAAATTTGATTGGTATACTGGTCAATTAGCTAGGGCAAAAAATTTCATCTGTCATATTTCGGAAGAAAACATTTTAAGCAGTGCATATTTATTCTTGATATTAAATTAAATCAATTTATTAATTAAATTTAAACTTAATTAATTAATTTATTAAATTTAATTAATAAATTAATCGTGAGATCTTAATCTTTTTTAACGTATAATTAATTGATTATTAGCATAAAATTACTGCATTTGCAATTTGACAGGCAATTTAATTTAATAATTAATTTTCTTACCCACAAAAGATTGTGTGGCAGAGTCCCAAAGAGGAGCAGCACGAACACCTAAAAAGAGAAAACAGTTAAAAATTTCGAAACCTTTGATGTTAATTGATATTTATGTTAATGTATGTTAATTGAATTTTATAAACATAAACACAAGTACTGAAATTAATATACAAAAAACATTCGAAAGGGTTCTGACATGATAAGGATACTGAAGGATTTACCAGTAATATCAAAACAAATCAAACTATACTATAAGAAAATAAGCATCATGTGTTTGCGTTACAATATTTTCTTTGGCCGAAAGCGAATTCGACAACACAAATCGCTAAAGTTATTCAAGTCTTGCATTGTTTTCTTGAATATGATGTTCATTGCACGATGCATATCTGTGACAACATATTAGGTCATTTCAGGACGATCTGGCACCATATATATATGTTCAAAAATATGTGAACCACGTATCTTTTACTGAATGAATTGGACAAGATGGGCCCATTATAGGGCCATTGCGATCTTCCGATTTGTCCTCCATTGATGTCAGGACTGGTAAACTTTGAGTAAAACTGGTAAATCTTGAGTTTTACTTGGTATTTATTTTGAAAATTATAGTAAATCTTAAGTTTTGTGTCTTAATGAGAAAATTAACACATATAACAATTATAACGTAAAATAAATATATATTTTAAGTTTTAGAATTTTACTAAAACAAAATAGTTTGCCAAAACATTCTCCGGTCTCTGTAACGTTTTCTAGAATGTTGACAGTTCGATTTTTGTTTTAACTAAAAATATTAATTTGGCAGCTTTGGTGATTGCATGTGCTTCAGCTTTGTTTCCTGTACTTTTGTTGTTACATGCAAAATTCATCAGCCCGATTTCAGACTACAAGAGTTACAAATATCTATTACTATTGTTATTAATTCAAGATGGCTTGGGGGAAAAAAAAAGCAATCATAAATGGCATGCTCAATGTTTTAAAGTGAAATGGCTCACTTAAATTTAACTTAAGGATTGGCTAGAAGTAAAAAAAAAAAAAAATATTAAGACTCCGGTTACTTTAAAGTGATTCAACAATGTAGGTAAATACATGCTATCAAAACAATGATTCTATGAAACATTCGGAAGGTTGGGTTTGTGAAAAACAAATAATATCTCTCGATTTCTAAAAATAGATAATTAATAACCAAGAATAAAATAATGCTTACTACTTCTCTATACATAATATCCCATTTGCTAATATTGACCACCTTCTAAAAATCTGCAAAGTGGCATTTCTCAACAAAACTGCTAAACAATTATCAATGGGACATTCCAAACTTTCTTACATGATTGAAGATAAAATAACTTTTGAGGAAAAATGTGTAGTGACCAAGAAACAGAAGTTTTTTATTTTTATAATAAATGATGAAAGCACAGACTGTTAACAAATTTTAGCAATAATTCGATATTTCGAATTTAACTAAGAAGATGCTGTAGATGCTCTTTTGGATAGTATTGATACTGAATGGGCAGAGCTGCTGGCTTGTAGGATGCTGTAAAATCATTGTTAAATAAAAAATATATTCCTATTGGGAACATAATAGAATTTGGATGTGATAATTGCTCTTCTATAACGACATTAGTGGCTTTCAGAAACTGCTTAAAATGATGTTACATCCATTTTCTTCATGGAATGTTTGTCATTCGTTTGCTTTATGTGCCATTCATATAGTCAATATTTTCCCATTATATTTAGAAGCATTTCTGAAAAATGCCATTGGCTATTTTCCGCGCAGTGGCAAAAAAGATAACGCTACTTTACTTTTATTCAAGAAGGAGTCAATACTCCATTCTATAAAATCTCCTAACTATTCCAAACAAGATAGAATAGAGATTCCCTGGATAGCTGTCTTGATATGATATTTGCGAAGCGATTCAAAATTTGACGAACTTAGAA
Organism: Caerostris extrusa; assembly: GCA_021605095.1. NCBI lineage: Eukaryota > Metazoa > Arthropoda > Arachnida > Araneae > Araneidae > Caerostris > Caerostris extrusa. Next base: position 103,620 of record BPLR01021202.1, on the reverse strand, counting down.
TAACTTGGTACTTGTAAAATTTGGAATACATTACGTACTTGGAATTTTATTATGTTTAATATTCTTATAAATAAAGAGTTAAGATCCGTTTCATTCATTTATGCTAAACATGTATTTTATTTAACTTTAAAATGCTATTTTTTTTTTTGTCTTGTTTTGATTTTGAAAATTTTTTTTAAGTCTAATCTTGGGTTGTGATAAAAATTACATCGACAGCTTTGATCAAGATTCTAGTGTACGACAGCCGTTGCATCAGCAGCCTATGTTCGCGGAATGTTTGAATTCGATCACCAATTCATGATTCGATATTGCGAAGTTCGTATTGTCGCAAATGGTAGCGATTCTAAGCACCGTCTGCAACACTACACACCTATTGTTTTTACAAGTTCCGTTTTGTAAATTAGACTTGTGTTCTTTTATTTTTTTATTCTTTATCATTAGCACAGAAACAAAATGTTTTTGCCTAAATATCTACGTAAAATTCTTTAAGTATTTGGCCAGAATAATTTCGAAGTACACAGCTGTTTAAAATAAAAATAAAAAGTTAATATATTTACATTATGTCAAGGATCTTGTTGAAGCAAGTAATAATAAAATCTAGCTTTCTAATTTGCTAATCTAAAAGATTAAAAGAAATTTAACTTTCTATGCGACATGAATTTAGATACTTCAAGCGTAAAATTCGTATACATTAATCTTACATAAAAGTAAATTAAAAATTATAATCACAAACAAATCACAATACTTATTATTACGGCAACACTTTTTTAAACTGCGTCAAAATGATCGCCAAGAACTTTTGTGATGGGCAGAACTATATATAAACAGCCGGCCATTTGGCGGCATATGCTAGTTGGGACGTAATAATACAGAAGTACCCGAATTACTAGAAAATTCATTAATTAATGAAAACATTATACTTTATTAACTATATACAGTTAATAAAGTATATTCACACATTATTCACATGCAAATATTTAACAAATTATATATATATATATATATATATATATATATATATATTACTTTCCTTTATTATATGCTTTTTTATATATGCTTTCATAATTGATATAAAAATTTTTTACCATCAATTCAGTTTAATTTTTTAATCAAGGATATTAAATAGCATTGTGCGGCAATAATATGAATTTAATATTAATTGATGGAACAAAAGAAACTTTTTAAAATTAGTTATTTTAAAAATATTTCTTTCTATAGTTTAAAACTTCATAAATTTAGAAAATACATCACATACACACTCAAGGAATAAAAAAAAAAAAGTATTTACAATGAATTTAAAAGTAACTTACCATTATCAACTAAAGCAAAAATGCTTTCTTCACCTGAAACGTACAATAGAAAACAAATTAGTGAAGTTTTCTACACACGTAATCAAAGAAAAAGAGAAAATAATTTCAACATCGCTTTGCATTTCGCTGCACTGCTTCTTGTTTAAAAGATTGTTTTGCATCTCATGTGCTACTTATTTCATATAAATATAGAACAGTCTTTAAATTATAGATAATTTGGGACAGCAATAGAGTAAAAAATAATCTTTAAAGAAGTATTTTCGAAACAGTAAAACTAAAGAATTAAAAGTAAATGTGGCATTCATAAATGAATAAATCACAAAGATGAATGCTATAGTAAATTATAAGATTGAGGTTTAACGGTGACGATGCGCATCTTTGATGTTGTATATATCTGAAGCATATAAACTACATACAGAGTATGTCAAAGGTGACTATTTATCACTTAGGGTAGATGGACCTCAATACCCTTACATATTGATTAAAATTGTTACAGGTTTAACTCAATCATTTACATATATGTTTGATACAAATCTTAACAAAAAGTTTCACAGTAGTTCGACAACTCATTCCTGGCGCGCTATATTTTTATGGTAATGAATGTATAGTGTCATAAAAATAAAGAATATTATGAGTGACATTACATAGATTCAGCAAGTATTTTAAGTAGTATCATTGTTGCTGCAGCCCATGAAGGGCCATAACCTCTTTTAAAACTTTAAGTAGTATTTGGTTAAAATTTTGTATTAAGTGAGTCCAAACGTTAATAGTAAATGGTTTCAATATATTTATGTTTTAATATACATACCAGAAAATGATTATTCACTAATTGTTGATTGAAAAAGTAAAGAAGAAAAAAGAGAAAATAAAAAAAATTGTAAACAGTATCTTACCAATAACTGCGTATCGAATACTACAAGTTTGGCACTGACGGGAATCAAGTCATAGCAGCGATAACATTTGAAAAACTTGACAAACACTAAATTTTCATCTTCACCTGGAATTTTAATAATACAAACTGATGAAAATGCAGATAAATAAAATGCTATATTAAAAATCGTACAATGAATGAAATATTATGGTAATTAGATTAGAAGGTAATCCGACTTTGATCAAAGACCTAATAGCATTGTATGGAATGATCAATGTTAGATCACCATCTCAACAACGCCGTAATAGCATTGATCATACCATACAATGAATGAAATATTATGGTAATTAGATTAGAAGGTGATCTGACTTTGATCAAATTCGGATCACCATCCCAACGAAGCCCCATAGCATTCTATGGAATGATCAAAGTCAGGTCACCACCCCAACAAAACCCTAATAACATTGTATAGAATGATCAAAGTTAGATCGCCGTCCCAACAAAGTTGTAATAGCATTGTATGGAATGATAGAAGTCATATTTCTGAAGCACTCTGAGGAGAAAGAAACAATCCTTTGGACATTTTCAGTATCCAATCTGGTGATCCTTAATCAAGTCTCAGAATGGAAAAAGACTAAAATTAAATTTGGAAAAATTTCATGTATGTAATTTATCAACCTATGTATTTTACTATTTAGCAGTTTTTAAATTATTTAATATATCACTTATAATATGCCAATTATGGAAGGAATAATTTTCCTATTATTTCTTATGTGAAAAATTCATGTAGTATAAGTCCTATTCGGTTAAGTCCAAGGATTTATAATGGATTACGGACATATAAGGTACCAATATAAGGTACTATTTCACAAATATGTACAATGTCACAAATTGCAAAATCAACTAAAAATATAGCAATAATAATTGGACTTGTAATAGTGTAATAATTCATGCTGTTTCTTGCATCCCAATGCAAGAGTGTGTGTGCATTGAATGGTTAACAAATAAAAAATTACAATTAAAATTACAACGAATTGTTACAATTCATTACAAATTCCCATTGTAATAGGGTTAAGAAATGTTATGCTCAAAAGGGAGCATTGCTTTTGTACTATAATCATGTATGACAGCAAAAAATGAAATATGACATATGTAATCTCATATGAATCAATAAAAAAAATCATATGACAGCGAAATGTAACCTCATGATGAATGAACTGAATGTGGTGGATCTCATTCACATATTGTGAAATTGTAGAATCGAGGATTGTAACATTGACTTTTAATATGCTTTTCTCGCAGATTTGTTATTAGTTCTATTCAGAGATTAAAATTTTTACGAAAAGTTAAAATCTATAAAGCAAAAATAATTATTATATTAATTAAAAATCTCGTTTATAAGTAGTAGTATTTTAATTACTTTTCATTGTACATTATATATATGCAAGTGGTTGTAATAATAATGGAGACACCTGTGAAAAAAAGTGACATTTAAGAATGCATTTCGTAAGCATTACAATGTAATCTTGGCGACCAGTTTTTTTAACATAAAAAGTATATATCATGGTAGTATGAGGTAGCTTTAGTGAAGTTGTATATGCCTTGGATTTTTGTCAAGAGCATACAATGACAAACCTCAGACTTTCAAAGAGGCCAAATTGCTGAACTTATTCAGCACTTGTATAATTCGATTCCCAGGCGAATCAAGCTGTATTAGATGCCGAAGGCGGCGCTACTCCATATTAGTAAAGAATTCCTTATAACTCTAGGGTGTTTCCATTATTTTGATAATCACCTGTATATAAGAAATTTTGCAACTCAATGACAATGATATATATATATATATATATATATATATATATATATATATATATATATATATATTCTATACACTATTGTATAGGTTAAATATTTTTAATAGGGAGTTTGGCCAAATAATTTTATTTGATGGTGTAAGGAAAGTGGATGTAAGTGACATAGCGTGTTCCGATGTGGTGTCACATACACTAAAGGATTTGCCTCTGGGATTCAGAGACTGAAACGCAAACTGAACGTAGTCTGAAATGTAAGGGTCTGAAGAAACGCTGTCCAGTTGATAAATTTAAAAATCTGTATAAATGGTATTTTCTGGTTTAAATCCTCTGACACAATGTAGTCAAAACATACTTACCTAAATCTTCAATATCTATTTTATCACAAAGAGGATCGGCATGGAGAGGAAGCTATAAGAAGAAAAAATATTCCTTTAAGTATACAAATAAGTAAAACATTTAATAATGTTCAGATAATAGTTTTATATCTTATTTATCAAAAGTTTCAAGCCTGTATTTTCAAATGTTATAATGCCTAAAAATAGAGAACATTTTATTATATCTTTATTTTTAGACATTGTAACCAAAAATCATGGAATTCAGAATAAAAAAAAAAAAAAAAGCACTTCATTACAGTACATTGAAAATCACCATTGAAACACTGTCTCCCAACGAGCTGCCGAAATTGATAGCTTCCATATTCATAGCAGAAATGGGTCTGATATGTTTTTGTAGGCAGGAATGTGAAGGCAAATGGGAGAAAGTTTCTACTAGTTCTTCCCAGTGCTATCTTGGAGGTGCAAACTGTGGTGGGCATATAAATTCATCTGCATCATTACTAAATCTGTAAAAGCATATCTGAGCCCTAGGCACAGTAATATGTAGTAGTAAGTAGTAACAAAAATCAATGGGCTTTTCGTGTCATTTACAAGGTGTCCTTAAAGTCTCTTCACAACTTCAAAAATTTATTACAAAGACAAATGAAAGGACATATAAGTGAAAACTATTAAAAAATGAGATGTATATATTCACGTTTTTTTTCCTTCATTTAATTTAATACGTCTTTTTATAGGTGCCATTAGTTGCACAAAGCACACCTACCAAGATGGCACTCGATTTCTTGCCATGTTCGCTGTAGCATATCCACATCAATGGGGGCAATGCCATTAGAGATCCAATGCTATGGATTAGTCATGCCCCATACTTTAGTTCGACACATGATAACCCTATAGAGAAAGAGGTTGAGGGGTGTGATACTTGGTGAACGAGGTATACGGGGTTATGCTAAAGATATTGTGTACGGAACAAATGTATGGGACATGACTCAAAGCAAAGGATCACCGATGGTACTGCCACCATTGATGTGAGCAAAAAATAGAGTACTATCTTGATGCGCTTCGTACAATTAATGGTACCTATATAAATATAGATCATTGCAATTATGTCATATATTGTAACCATGCTTTCTCCACTGGCAGGAGCCCTCCCTTCCCTGCGGCGTTCAGAAGAAAGGGTCAGTCGGACTCGAGACTCTCACCTGAGAGGAAGTATAGCGCAGCCTGCTTTCCCGCTGAAAAACGTTTAGTTTATAGTCTCTCATCCCGACCGAGAGGAAATATATTTAGCGCCCTCGACGCCTCCATTAGTACATTGGCCTACAGACTCACCCGGAGAGGAAGAATATTTCGCGCATTGTGAGCGTAGCTGAATTTCGGGTTTTCGACTTAAAAATGGAATCCTCCCCCGAATATATGATTATGTGTCTTTGAATGTGTTACATATTGTCTCTAATTGTATGTGCATGGTATTTGTGCGCGTGCAATTAAAGCTGTGAGTTCTCCAACCTGCGCCTCAAGTATTTCAATTCAACTTCACCCAGTTACAATTTGGTTGTCCAACTTGCACACTACAGTATTAAATTAAAATTAAATGAGGCAAAAATCTTAAATACATTATAAATATCATTATTATTATAATTTTCACATCTTTTATTTGCCTTTGAAATAAATTTTTGAAAGAAAATTACAAAGAGACTTTATGGACGTCTTGCTTAGAGCCTCATCGACACACACAACACGCAAAATAAATGACATATAATGGTCTATGATCATGAATTTGTCATTGAATTTTGAAAAGTAAAATACCAAAATTTACATCAAAATGTTGATCATGTATATCTAACAAAATTATTTAGACAGTTTTATGAATATAAGTAATATTTTCTCCTGTTGACAAATTCTGCTGCATAAATGTTTATTTTATAAAGCAAATATTTAATAAATCTTGGACTTTAAAATAAAAGTCGGAAACAATTGCAAATAAAATATGAAAACCTTGTCCTTTTTTTTTAATGTTTGATTCAAATAAAACATGTATGGACATTAAAATCAACAGTCGTCACGACAATAAATTTTTCGTCAGCATAGCACACGTAAAAATGATTCTGAAAGTACAGAAATGCGACTGTAAAATTTTAAAATGTATTTTTATTGCTCGAGGAATATCATAACACTTATTTTTTCAATTCTTACCGCATTTCAAGGAATTGCTAAATAAAAAGTTTATTAGAAAAAAAAAAACACAATAACAGAATAAAAATTACAACAACGATATAAAATTAATATTTTATTTCCACTTAATTCCATGGCCTGAATATATAAACTTTTACAAATGGGAAAAAATTTAAATGATTCGGTTTTTTGTGATAATTTCTGGAAATAATGTTTGCGAGCGTCTCTGGCACTACACGCATTCAAATGTGGATATGGTAATAGATTAATAAATACATAAAGAAAGAATAATACAGGTAAAAATTCCTTCATTCATGCTTCTGAGTCATTGACAAATGTTTTTATCTCTTGATTTACAATAAATTAAAAAACATTCACAATATTTTTTAATTATTTTGATGTTAAATACTAAATGTTTACATGTTAAAAGTTTTCGTATTTAAATCCCTTACATGCCATTTTATATTGAATATAAACAAAATTCAAATCATGTACCACGTTTTAATCTTTCAATAACATCTGAAAACCTTATAAAATATTTATCACTTATCCATTTACTTTGGAAAGTTATAACTGATGCAAGATGATACTGTTCGCAGTTTGTTCATCCATATTTTAAGTAGAGAAACCTACCAGTTTTCTTCTTTACCCTAAATTCATTTAAAAGAATTAAGACAGCTTTAGTAACGATTTTATCAGGTCCGTATCATTACAACCACCACAAGTCTTAACAGACTCAAGTGAAAACAGCAAACATAAAAGAAAGTTTATCTCCGCTTAGCTATTCTTGTCGACAACCAAATGTTATCTGCGTTGAGCTTATTGACAGAAGTTTTATCTTTACATGCTTTGACGTGGACTGCATGGATCATTTGAAATATCCCAAATAAACATGGAAAGCGTAGGTTGCGGAAAATAGTTAGCAGTTAAGAATCAATAGATCAAATTTATTTTAGCATTAACTCATGAACCATTTGTGTATATGCTATTAACAATACATGTAAGGTATTTCCGGCCGTTTCACATTTAATATAACACACATAATTTCATAAAATCGTGATAAAAGTATTTATTCAATCGAAAATGATTACAAAAACAAGTATTATAAAAAAAAAATTTTAAAGTCAATTTCTACTTTTTTTTTTTCACTGTATTGCAGAAAGTCCATTATAAATCATTTTCATTCATTTTTTAAATTTATCTTACATATATCTATTGGTAGATATATGTAACTTAAATCTAAAAAAACTAAAATTAATTAATTAAATTTAATTAACGAATTAATATTTGAAAAAACTGTATCAGCATCAAGTGCCATCCACTACAAGTTCAAAAAAATTGTATTTGAACTTGAGTGGATGAATGAAATGTATTTTATGAACGATTGGAAATTTGAACAAGATATATATCGGGAGAGTGTAAGCTAATAGGAGGAATTGAATAAATAAATGAAATCATTGCCAGTCGTAAGATAATAGGATTTCAGCCAACTATTTCTATTCAGTCTGATTGAAGTTATCAAATTTTCTATAGAACGACACACAATTTCTTATTCCTTCTTGTGAATATAAGATTACAGTATATATTACATAATGTTAAATCTAAAGCAAAAATTTCTATACCAATGACGAATGACCTTGGATATAGTGCCAAGCATGGAGGGGGGGAGGGTTAAGCTGCATGCGATATTAAAAACCGCCTGTCAGAAGGTTTGGTTTGTCATTCTACGGCCATTTTTTGCACACGTTGGGCTAATTAAGGCCGGGACCTACAACTTAACTTTCCAAACCACTAACAAACATCCATGCCCGCCAGGATTCGAACCTAAAGACTGTGGTATCAAAGGTCAAAGAGCTAGCCAATTGGCCATCAGGTAGCGTCTGTCAGGAGATTCGTTTGATTTTTTTTTTTAATTTGTTTTTTTAACAGATACATTCTCTTTGAGAAAATATTAAATATTTATGTGCAAGAATGGCTCACAAAACATTAAGATTTATTTTTATGATAAATTATTGATTGTCACAGATATTAGTACCTACTGATTGAGAATTTTGTCATTTTAAGTCAAAATATATTGAAGAAACATTTTTACTAACGAACAATTGCAAGAATAATACGTCCCGTCTTATTATAAATAAAATTCATATTAAAATGCCATAGGTAATGCTCAGCATAACTAGCCAAATTTCAGAGATGCATAATTGCCCATAAAAATTACCCTCTATTAATATTCTTATTACAAATCTATTATAGGGGCGGAAATTTATGGTGGATAGACAGTTTGGTTTACATACTAAGCAAACCATATTCAAAAACCAACAAACGAATCCTGCTACGTCTAAGCCATAGGCCACAATGAATCCGTAGGTCGGAGGGCCTTTTTGTAATGTTTTAAAAGGATGGTGTAAATCCTTTAGTTGTTAATACTAAACAACTTCAAAATTGCGACAACAAAATGTGGATGCAATACCCCCTCTGGTCTTCATAGGCAATGCTGCCTCTGTCGCAAAAAGCTGCCATATTAATGCACGTCAAATTGATGGGGTTTTTCGGAAACAATATTTTACTATAATATAAGATTCCTGAAAAGGGAAGCAGCAACAACAAAGCCCCTTAAAATATTTATGAAAAATCAAATTTAAAAATTGAGCATTTAAACTTATCAGAAAAGACGCTTCTGCTAATACAATGCAATGTAGCCCATTCTAATCTTCATAGGTAATGCTGATTCTGCTGCACATCTGCCATTTTAATACACGTAAAGTTGATGGGGTATTCGAAAACAATATTTTACTATAATATAAGATTCCTGAAAAAGGAAACAATAGAGAGTTTTTGCATAACGTTTTTTTTTTATCGTCCGATATTTTTTTCTCCTAGCGCGCATGCTCTAGGAAGCACTATTACAGATATGCATGCGCAATAGTACAATGTTTCCTATGAGCATGCACGCTAGGGGGAAAAATAGCGGACGATAAAAAACGTTATGCAAAAAACTCTCTAATAACAACAACAACAAAACCCCTTAAAATATTTATGAACAATCAAATTAAAAAATTGAGCATTTAAACTTATCAGAATAAGACGCTTCTGTTAACTTAAAAAAACACCCCTACTATTATGAGTTCTATTTATTTGAGCTGCTTTGAAACACCAACTGAATTGCAAATGAGCGCGTTGCGACAGCGAAGGGTGTGGTCTCCAAAACAAAAGAAGCCTTACAGACAGCCTATATTAGTTTTAGAGAACGGCTGATACCCCTGAATGGGCTAGTCATTACTGTGTTTAATCCCATAATAAGCGAGAAGGTTTTTTCCCCCTCCCAAATATTGTTTTACTAACAATTTATTTTTCCTTTCTAAAATTAGAAATATGCTTTGCTGGAATCATGTTTGATAAGTTTTTATCCTGTTTTATTTTTATTATTATTATAGAATATCCTGAGGAATATATCAATTATCATTGGAGCTTCCTGGTTCACTATACAGCACTATCGCTGCTATTATCGCTAAAAATGTCATTACTTTTGACACGTTTTAAAAAAAAATTTTTAAAGTAAATATTAGCGGTCATAAATAATCAATAACACGAAATTCCTGGATTAACTTCTGGGTACTAAAAGACACACTGAATTCAATGTCGCCAAAAAACCCCAATCAAATAGCAGTATAATAGTGTTGCTGATATTATACTAATATCACCAATGAATTCGTATTTAGTTTAAAATAATGCGAAGTAACACCTTTAGTTCAGAATTAAAAGATTAATTCCGATAGGACATAAAAAAATCGGAAAAATTCGTCCAAAAGTTAATGTTTGTATCAAATTAATCCAATTTAATGCCAACTAGAAGATAATTTTTGCAAAGTACCCACCTACTATTTTAGGAAAATGCAGAAGATTAAAGCCATATTCTATAATGTAAAGGGGTAAAATCAATTAATAAAAGGATAAAACTCTTAAATATTTTCTGTGTTATCTTAAATAATTAATTATCTGTATTGTTTTTATACCCTGATAAAAAATATAAAATAATATTTTTGTTTTCCTTTGCATAAATGCATAGAGCAGAAATAGAAAAACAACGTCTTTATTAAGTAAATGCATATAGAGGACATATAGAAATACAATGCTTTTACTAAATGCATACAGAAGGGAGAAATAGAAATACAATGATTTTACTAAATGCTAGGAGAGACAGATATACAATGTCTTTCACTAATTAATCTATAATGATCTATATTAATCTATAATCTTTACTAATATATATTAATCTATAATCTTTACTAACTAATATATATTAATCCATAATCTACCAGTGTGTCTTTACTAATTAATTATAGAGGAGAAATAGATAAACAATGTCTTTACTAAATGCATATAGAGGAGAGATAGAAATACAATGTCTTTACTAAATGCATGCAGAAGAGAAATAGAAATACAATGTCTTTATAAATGCATGCAGAAGAGAGATAGAAATACAATATCTTTACTAAATACATATAGAGAGAGAGGCAGAAATTCAATAGCATACAATGCTACAAAATTTAATAAATGAGATACCAAAACAAACATCAATACAAATGACATCCAAACAATACTCGTTTCCATTCCATACATATAGCCATTGGATTTCTTATGAGGGGTTAGAAGTAAAATTGCATCAATCTGTAAGGACTAAAGCAGCGTATAGTCCGAACAGATGCGGAATGGAAAATTGGCACGAGGCCAATTCAGACGTATTCAAACACAGCGGTGTAAAAGGGGAGAAAAGTCATTTCTCAGGCATTTTAATTACAGTAAAAATATAAATTTCTAATTACACAAAAATAGATGAAAATATTCATAATATCTATCCAACTTTTTTTCTTTCAAAATTGCTTTGTGCTGCGTATGTATGGCTAGCACCTTTAACAAGTAATCTGTTCGTTTGCGCCTCTAAACTTTCCACTTATAGTAATAGCTAATTAATGAAGCTACATCACAACTGTTATGAATTTAATAATTTCTTGCCTTATATATTTAGGTGTTAGGGAAAGCGATTGTTGGAGAAGACGGTGCAACGCAGAAATTTATAAATGCTATAAAGATCCAGATAAATTACAAAATGTTATTAAGATCAATAGATTAAGCTGGGCTGCTCATGTATTTAGAATGAATGAATGATTTAAACCCTGTAAAAAGGTTCGTTTTGGCAAAGCCACAGGGACAAAGAGGGAAGAGGACGACCCAAGTTGCGATGGACAGACGCAGTTGAAAAAGGTTTTGCTGTACTGAAAGGTTAAGAATTGGAGAACCATTGACACCAAGAGGAATGCATGGAAATCTCTTCAAAGGAAAGCCTTGGCCTACCCTGGGCTGCCGTGCTATTGATGATGATTATGACTGCCTTATATATTACATTTTTTTATAAAACTGCTAATGACAAAAAATATGTTACATTTTATCTAGAATAAACCTATCTAGAATCTTATACAGAACAACTTTGGACTTGCGTACAGAAGTGTGAACTAAAGCAGTGTATTTTTAAAAATATTTATCAATAGTGGCTAACTGAGTTTCTTATACTACATTTCATAAAACTAAAATTCTACAATTTCGCAAATTTAAAAAGAAAATTTTAAAAGAAATTTATAAAACTGAAACTAAACTGATATAAAACTGAATGCTACTCATTTGAAGTAGTTTTTTTTTTTTTTTTTTTAAGCATTTAAAGTTTATTTTTCATTTGAAAAAATATACTTAGCTCAAAACAATCCCAATGCTAACTGTTGTTTATAGGTAGAGCGGTATGCAAACATGCATATCATTTACCTTCTTTAACATAGGAGAAAATATTGTGAGCTTCTGAGCGACTGGCCCGTGGCTAAGAGCAATATTCAGCTTCACTTTATCAAGGAACCACGAGGGCTGAAGATTGGCTAAACCTCAAAACAACACTCTACGGTCATATTAGACCGGAACCTACGGTTTAAAGTGGATTCCGAACCCCTACAATCACCCATGGCACCGCCGGGACTGAAATCTGTGGTACTGAGCGCCAGAGCGCTACACACTCGGCCATTTTTATCCTTAAATTCCTCCAGGAAGATAACTCCCCAAACACTCTTCAAATTATGAAAATGACACACACAAAGTCCCAGTTGGAATTTTTTCTTTTTATATGTTTGATTTTTAGTAACAATTTTTTCACTATAAAATTCTCTGTGTAAAATCCGAGGAATAATTCACATAAAAATCGGCAATTTCGATAAAAATCAGGTCTGATGCATAACTCAAAGAGTAATACAAGAAAATTAATACAAAAGATAAGGGAAGACAGATTTACGGCACTATTTAAAATCCATACAATTAGATGATTGAGGAACGGATGCGATAAAGACATCTGAAAATCGTATAATTTATCTTTTATTTGAAAACGGGAAATATCAAGGACATGTAATTAAATTCTGAGAACTGGTTTCATTAATGTAATGGCGCCCTGGAGCAATTAATTTTCGTTTTTTAAAATTTTTGTTCTGCTAAGATCAAAAATCCATTATGCATTCCTGCAAAATATACTATAAAAAAAAATCATGTAGTTAAAAACAGTTTGACCTGTAACGGAATACTTTTACATTAATATAATAATGAAGACATACAATAGAGAGACATTTATATAACAAGAGAATGTTTTAATTAAACTTGCTTCGAAATGTTTAGGGGGAAAAGTAGATATATATAACTAACATAGCAGCAGATATGATGAGGAGTTGTCCCGTTTAGTAAACATTTTTACTTTGACAAATTTAATCAGTAAAAAATGTGAAAAGTGAAAGAAAATTTTCAAAATGCGTTCAATATAATAAACCTAAACTCAAAAGTCTCACATTTGAATCCACAGGTTTCATAATACAGGATGTCTCTAAAATATCTGGCAAAATTAAAAAAACATGCAATGGAGACCGAAATAAGCAGATTTTATTATGAAATGAGCGTGATAATTGCGCATGTAGGAATGTATGTATATGTAAAGAAGTTATGCACAAGTGGTTTGGTTTGTCGCTCTACGGTCATTTTTTGTACACTTTGGGCTAATTAGACCAGGACTTACAGCTTAACGTGGATTCCGAACCACTCACAAACATCCATGTCACTGACAGGATTTAAACCTGCAGCATGTGGTACCAACGACCAGAGCACTAGCCTATTGGCCATCAAGCTGCCAATAGGTATGCGAGATTGGATGGTAAAGTAAAAAGAAACAAAAATTTTATTGATTAAAGTTATTACAATAGGTTTTCAAAAGAGCGACCACCAACATTAATAAAAAAATTCACAGCCGCATTTCTCAGATTGGCGTAAATTAAAAAAAAAAAAAAAAAAAAAAAATGTAAGGCATGACATAGATTTCCAGCAGCAATTATTAGTCTGGTCACTAGTTTCGTATCAATCTGAATGGGACTTTTAATGAGCTCTTAATCAGTTTTAATTTCGCTCCTAATCATTTTAATGTGCTCTTAGTGTGTTTTTAATCATGATTTTAATGTGCCCACAGAAGAAATCCACGCATGGCAAATCTAGTGACTGTGGTGGCTAAGGAATACATCTAACCCGTTCAATCCATTGTGGGCGTAAGTAACACCATGGTAATTTTTGTCGTTCCTGTGGGAGCTGTAAGCTGGTAACACATTCGTGGGTGTACAGCTGGAGAAACAAAAGTTCCGACAGGATATCTTGTAGAAATACGATAGTCTGCGACACGAGATCCTTATCGGTCTGAATGGGACTTTCATAAATCATGCTTTTAATCATGTTTTCATCATGTTTTAATGTGCCTACAGCAGAAATCCATGCATGGCAAATCTGGTGACCATGGTGGCCAAGGAACACATTCAACCCATTCGATGCATTGTGGGGCGCAAGTGAAGCCATGGCAATTTTTGTCTTTCTTGATGGGGGTTGTAAGCTGGAGAAACAAGTTCACTTGAAAGCCTGACAAGTAGAAATATGCTTGTCATGCTTGATATTTTTGCTAATGTACGCCAATCCATGCCTCCGCCACTGTTAACTTTCTAATATTGTCGATGGTTACTCTTTTTGAGCACTTGTAAAAAGTTTAGTCATTAAAATACTTGTCCATTTTGACTTTCCCCCGTCTTTCTCACGTATCTGTGGTTCATATATTTCTTATGTGCTAGCACTTATATTTCCGTCCACACATTCCTGTATAAAATCTCAGCTCCCTCTTCCTGGGTTTTTAAAAAAAGATAAATCTTTGCAGATATTTTAGAGACACACTATATAATTTTCCAACCGGCACTTGGGTTTGGTGTCATTTTAATACAGCCGATGATGGTAGTTTCAACACACAATTCTAGACAGTTAATAGACCAATATATAAGAAAAAGCAGGGATTTCAAAGAAAACGAATGAAGGACAAAATGCAAAATGTTTAAGAGAAAGAAGTCTTTCTTTTGTCAGCGTGCCAACGTTGCATTTCTTTACGCAATACAAAATATGACTAACGAAACTGGTAATCGAGACATCTGATTTCTTTAACATAAGACACATTTGGTTAAAGAACTGGTTGAAATATTCGGTATTTCCTGAGCTCATTAGAAAAGAAGCGATACAATAACGATAAATGAAGCAACATTTAGTTATTAGAAAGTTCAAAAATGGATTTTTTTTTTTCATATTTTGTAAAAAATTTCGGAATCAATTTAAAAAAAATTACAACAATTTATTTATAATATCTTTTAAAAAATTTATAATTCAAAACCTGTCACTGCAACGATCTTTTAAATTTCCGTTCAGATTATATTTTCCTTTTCAGAAAACAGAAAAAGGCCACGTGCCGTTTTCAATATTTTAAACTCAACTTGTCGCTAATCTTCCTCTTCTGAAGTACCACTTTTGCAAACTCTACCACAGGGGTGGCCAATCCGTATCTCGTCTTGAACATTTTCCCGGCCCGTGAGATTTATCACACTTTTATAAAATATATATTTATTTTATAACGGCTAAAGTAGTGAAAAACCAATGTAATAAAACTATACATTATGTGCGCTTCCGTATATTCAAAAATTAACTGTCGAAATCGTGAAAAAAAAAATTAACTTTGATTTTAAAACATTAGTTTTGCGAATATAGGACAGATATTGCCTGTTTTATTTATGAGTTCGCAGAATAATTAAATTATATTCTGCGAACTCATGATGGGGACGCATCTTGGAACATCTAATATAACAGGTTCTAGGTTTCACTTTAACTGACTTCAGTGACAATCCCTAGATATGCACAGTTGATTGTTGATAGCAATTATACTCTTAGTTGAAATTGTTAGAGCTTTTGGTTCAACTTACACCTGCGAATCGTTTTTTCCGAAAATGAAATTGACCCAACACAAAACACGCTCAAACATAACGAACGCAACACCTATTACGATGTGTAAATACCCAAATTGGGATCGATTTGCAAAAACTAAGTGGAAGAATGGACAAACAAATATCGCCCTAGTAAAATAAATATTCTTTAATAATTTCACTTTATTTCATTTATATTTATATATTTTTATATTTCATTTTCAGTGTTCTATATTTCTTTACAAGGTGCGTTTAGTATCATTATTGCTATTATATTATCTATGTTTCCATGTAAGAATAATGGTAAACACAAAATAATAACTTATTATGCTTCAGTTTTTCGCCCCAAAAAATGTCTATAGTGGGTCTAAATCTAATATAGGGATATATAATTTTATATGCAACCCGCGGAGTTAAGATGCATTTCAAAAGTGGCTCGTGAAATTATTTGGGTTGGCCAGCTTTGGTCTACTTGTTGGTGGCTTATGAAATCACCCTTCAACGGCTTAATTTTCCATCATCAACTTTCAAATTTTAGAAAAAAATTGTGCTCTTTCAAACAATAAACTTTTGCAATTTTTTAAAAATAAATATTATCTTTTTAATTTTTATGCAAAATCTCATTTTGCAATTTTTCAATCATCAATTTTTATGTAAAATATTTATCAATCTCATAAGAAAAAAAAAGGCATGCGTTTATAATTCAATGGACAAGACCACAGCCACTTCTCTTCCAGATTACAAGACAGAAATCACAGTCAAAGGGGAGACACCAAAACTTGAGCGAATTCCGAAAATTCGGGAGTTTCCTAAAACCAGCCAGTCAAATGGTAATCCAAGCCAAAAGGTCAGGCGTCACTTTGGCGGCCACCCCTTTCTCTCCCTCCCCTTTTGTTAAAGGGGAGAGTTCTTTACCTGCATCTTACTGAAAGCAAAAGGCAGGGGATTTCATGGGAAAATGCCAGGAAGGGAAGGATTTCAATAAACCAGCGGTTCTTCAAGGAGTTCATGCCCTCTCAACCAAGGAGTTGTAAGAAGATTTTTTTCGAAGATGGAGATTGGATTTTGGAGAGGATCGCAAAAAAAAAAAAAAAAAAAAAAAAAAAAAAAAAATTTTTAGAAAATTTTTCCTTTAACATTTTGCGGCCTGGTTTCTAGCGCTCTGGCCTTTGGTAGCCCAGGCTTCAGGTTCGAATTCTGACCGTGGCATGGGCGTTTGTGAGTGGCTCGGAATCCACTTTAAACTGTAGGTCCCGGTCTGTTTAGCTCTCGTGTGCACAAGATGACCGTAGAGGGACAAACAAAACCATCGATCAGGGGGGGGATGTTTGAAATTATTAAAATTGAAAAGGGGTCACGACCCAAAATAGTTTAAGAACCACTTCACTAATACAGTGATTCTGAATGGTTTTTGAGAAAGAAAAGTTATCTTTATATTCATTGACTGAGGCCTGATGGCCGAGTGGCTAGCGTTCTGGCGCTTGATACCGCAGGTTTCGGGTTCGAGACCCGACGGTGCCATGGATGTTTGTAGTGGTTCTTAATCCACTTTAAACCGTAGATCCCGGTCTAATAGAATCGTAGAGCGTTGCGGAGGTATTGTTACCCCGCGTCCATAGCTTATCTTCAAGCTGCACGTAACTCCTGGGGAGTGCTAAGTGAATAACGTCGCTGCAGCCTTTGTTTATGGAATGAAAGATTAACTAAGTATTTACCAGCTGAATTAGAAAAAAAAAAATATTAATGGATGTCCAATTAAACTTAGCATTTTTCATACGACTGTGTGTTAGGAATAATACCTGTTGTACCAAAAGAAATTTTATCGAATAACTATTTCAAGTACGATAACTATCAGCACTGGCATCATTAGCAAGTTCTGTACTATAATATATGTGTATCATTTAGTCTTCTGAGAAAGAAGGGGGGGGGCATTAAGCATAAATGAACTGTTTTATCCTATGCTTTTAAAGATATTATTCTGAGAAGTGGATCCGTGGAACAATAAAAGCTCCTGCACCAAATTTATACAATTGCAAAAACAACAAAATCTAAGCTTTCTAACTAATGCAGGAAGTAGAAATATTTACAATTCATTGACTATTATTCATATCCAATATATTGTATGATTATCAGTTAAAACTTTTTCTTTCGCATGCATATTGCCGAAATATTTGAAAAGCGTTCTACGAAATTACCTATATCAGAAATTTATTAGTTATTTTTAAAATTAAATATATTTGCCAATGTTGAATTTATATACATTTATATAACTCCATCATTTATAGCAAATCTTATTTAATAAACATTTTAGACACAAAAATACAACTCACCTATTACATTTAAACATTATCTATAAAAAAAACTTAATGCTATAGGCAATTATCAGTTACTGCAAATAAATGCCTTATAACATTGGGATTATAATATATAAGCAATTATCAATTACTGGGTATAATTGCCTTGTAACATTAAGATAATATTTTATTCTTAATAATATATATATATATATATATATATATATATATATATATATATATATATATATATTACATTTAGATAATATTTTATTTAATATTGCCCGACTCATTGTCCAATGTTATAACAATCGCAAATAATGGGTGAGGATATCGACAACCAGACTACCTGGTGGGAGTTTTCGAGTATCTTATGAGACGCAAATGCGGACCTGTAATCTCTCCCTATCCTGAAAGAGGGTTATTGTGGTACACAAACGGAACTTTACAATATATATATCAAGATAAATTATAAATCCTCTATTTCAAAAACAATGTGTTCCAACTGTTGAACTTCTGGATCTTTAAATTCGGTCTTATATGAAAACCTAGAAATTTATCTTTAAAAATGATGTGACTACATAAAGGTTACAATCATTCGTGACTACATAGTTGGTTTCTCCCAATTTGGAAGAGAACTTGTATCGTTCTCAATAAGAATAAAATGGGCTACTCAATATATTACTAGAAATATTTGTCTTTTTTTTGTATTGATTCACCTCTATAATTAAAAATGAACTATCTATCTAGGTATATAATATCTACAAACTTTACGGGAATCACACTGTTTTTTCTAATGCCGATTGCTGTTCATATAATACCGAGATAAAAAGTTCAATAGTTGGAAAACTCAACATTTAATTCGTAATAAATTTGAACTTTGAGCTATCGTTCAGGCAAGATAATATTTATGTCCAGCCATTCTCTCCTAAACCAATATTTGCAAAAGCAACACATGCTTCTTAATCAATCATTATCTCAAGTAAACAATGACAGCATTCCACATTTTCCTGCCATTATTTAAGGGCAGAGCTCATTTTCAATCATAGAGGAGGATCAATACAAAATAAATAAAAAGGCAAAATTTTTCTAGTAATATATGGGACAGCCCATTTTATTCTTACAGAGAAATATACATGTTCTTTAGCAGATTGGGAACAACCAACTATGTAATTGCGAATGCTTGTAATCGTATGCAGTCACATCATTTTTAAAGATAAATTTCTAGGTTTTCATATAATACCGAATTTATAGATCAAAAAGTTCAATGGTTTGAACACATTGTCTTTTTTCATTCTAATGCCGATTGTTCTTCATACAATACCGAATTTATAGATCAAAAAGACAATATTTAATTCATAATAAATTTCAACTTTTCAGCTATTGTACGGGGCAAGATAATATTTATGTCCAGTCATTTCCCCCAATATTTGAAAAATCAACGAGTGCTGCTCAATCAATCATTATCTAAAGCAAACAATCAGAGCATTCCACGTTTTCCCACCATTATTTAAGAGCAGCCCACTTTTGTATTAATAGAGGAGGATCAATACAAAATAAATAAATAAAACAAACGCAAATCTTTCTGGTAATAAATTGAGTAGCCCATTTTATTCTTGCTGAGAAAGTTCTTTTTCAGATTGGGAGAAACTAACTATGTAGTCGTGAATGATTATAATCGTATGTAGTCACATTATTTTTAAAGATTAAATTCGGTATTATATGAAAACCTAGAAATTTATCTTTTAAAAATGATGCGAATACATACGATTACAATCATTCGACTACATAGTTGGTTTCTCCCAATCTGGAAGAGAACTGGTATAAAAATAAATGAATAGTTAAAAAAAAACTAAAAACACGCTATTAGAGTTAATCAAACTAAAAAGTAAAAGATAATTGCTAACATAAGAATAAAATGACTGGCGAGAAAAATGAATGTCACTGTTCTAAAAGCGTGGGCTTGCTCGATATCAATTGTTATAATTTTTCACTAGTGTTATTCCGAAATGCAGAGTTAGTTTAAAAATGTCATACAAAACACCCCACGCTTTTAGAACAATGACATTCATTTTCTTGTCAGTCATTTTATTCTTATGTTAACAATTATTGTTTACTTTTTAGTTTGATTAACTCTAAAAGCGCGTGTTTTTTTAGTTTTTAAACTATTCATTTATTTTTTTACTTTTCAATTTGATTAACTCCAAAAGCATGTTTTTTAGTGTTTTTAAACTATAATATTTAAATGAGGTCCCGGTACGGAGGACTGGAACTCTAATTCTTACAATAATTTAATTGTGAGTAAAACAAAGGCTAAATGCGAATATGTCGAGCCAGCCAGGATTCGAACAGGGAATCTCCTGATCCGTAGTCAGCCGCATTATCCGTTGTGCCGCTGCCCCACGTAGGTTTAAAAGTCTTTATTGAATACTTCATTCAACATGGGGTTAAATTGCTCTTCATAAGTTTAAATAAAATCACTAATCCTGGCGATCCTAATCATGATGAGATAATAAACTTATTAAAATATTTTATTGTCGTCGGTCCTTGATAAGTCTACAACGTTTAAATTAAATCTGATCGTTTAAAGTAGGGCAAAAACCGAGCTCAAAGAGTCAGTTACATACATACATACAAACAAACATACAGGTGAAACTAATAAAAGCGTATTAAAAATGAGCTTCTCAATATATTATTAGAAAGATCTGCCTTTATATTTTTGTATAGATGCACCTCTATAACTAAAAAAAGAGGGCTGCTCTTAAATAATGGTAGAAAATGTGGAATGCTCTCATTGTTTACTTTAGATAATGATTCATTGATTAAGCAGCACTTGTTGATTTTGCAAATATTTGTTATGGGGAGAATGACCGGACTTAAATATTATCTCGCCCGTACAATAGCTGAAAGTTCAAATGTATTATGAAAATTAAATATTTTGTGTTCCAATTGTTTATAAATTTGTCTATAAATTCGGTATTATATAAATTCGGTATTAGAATAAAAAAATAACGTATTTCAACTGTTGAACATTTTTGTCTTAAAATTCGGTATTATATGAAAAAAAAATTTAAGACAAAAATGTTCAACAGTTGAAATACGGTTTTTTTTTTTTTTTTTTTTTTTTTTTTTTTTTAAATTCTAATGCCGATTGTTCTTCATGTAATGTCGAATTTACAGATAAAAAGCTCAACAGTTGGAACAGAGCATTTAATTCATAATAAATTTCAAGCACAAATAATATGTCCAGTCATTCTATCCTAAACAAATATTTGCAAAATCAACAAGTGCTACTTAATCAATCATTAAGCACTCTACATTTTCTACCATTATTTAAGAGTTATACACATTTTTAATTATAGAGGCGGATCAATACAAAATGAGAAAAATAATAATAAAAGGAAATCTTTCTATAATATAATTGTCATTCTTACTGAGAAATATATAAGTTCTCTTCCAGATTGGGAGAAACCAACTATGTAGTCGCGAATAACTGTAATCGTATATAGTCACATCATTTTTAAAGAAGTTTCTAGGTTTTCATATATAATACCGAATTTAAAGATCAAAAAGTTCAACGATTTGAACACATTGTTTTTTTATTCTAATAACGATTGTTCTTCATATAACTAACACCGAATTTATAGATCTTTTATAAAGATTTATCACATATAGCGATTTATAAATTTTATGAAATGCGCAATTTTTATACCATTTTTTCCTAGATGAATAATAACTATAATAACGACATTTATTTAGATCATATAAGTGTAGAATCATAGAAGTATATTTGTGCATTACTTAAATTTAAATTAAGTATTATCATTAAATTTTTAAAGTTTATTTTTTAAAATCAAAAGTTCAGCAGTTGGAAAATGTTTTTTATTTTAATGCCGATTGTTCTTCATAAAAAATTATAAAGAACAATCAGGAATTATTACGAATTATGAAAACAATAATAAAACATGCAATATATTCTTCCAAATTTATAGATCTTATATTAGAGATTTGTAGATTTTATGAAATGTGCAATTTTTATGCCATTTTTCAGATAGATAATAATAATGAAATTCATTTATCATATGTGAGTAGAATCATAAAAAGTGTATTTTAAGATAAAAAAATTCAACAGTTGGAACACAATTTTTTTTTTTTTTTTTTTAATTCTAATACCGAATTTATAGATCTTATATTGGAAATTTATTATACAAAGAAATTTATAGATTTTATGAAATGTGTAATTTTTATGCCATTTTTTTCCTAGATGAATGATAATGATAATAATAATAATGAGATTCATTTAGATCATATGCGAGTAGAATCCTAAAAAGTGTACTTTAGCATTTTTAATTTTCAATTAAGTGTTATTATATAATTTTTAAAGCTTTACAAAAGAAAATAAGTATGCATGATGCTCTTAAGAATACTCAAATGTTTAAAAATATTTTTTTTTTCCTCTGGATAAAACCAAAGATTATTACCAAAGGTTTTTATCTTCATCTCAACATTAACTCGTGAAATATTTTCTTCAAAACTCGCAATAATGTTAAAAAAATAAAAATACCAATTTTATTTAAATATATTCATTAGCATTTAATGATTATAAGTGCGAAGTATAAGTATTTTTACTTAATACTTTGCACATTTTCGGACTAAGACGTAAAGTCAGCACAAAATTGAAATGGCATTTTCTTACCAAAAATCATTTAATAAAACCACGGAGAAATAATGTTTTTGATAAAAATAAAACAGGTCTAATAATTTGAGCATTCAGTGCTTTTAGATGGTGTTTCAAAACACAAAACGTTGCATTGCATTGCATTACATTACATTGATACGAACTCCGTACAAAAACAATAGCTGCATTTATTTACAAGAGGGCTTTTTGTTAGGGTAAAATATTAGACAGAAACAACTTACGCTTTCGGATCGTTTTTTCACCAGACAGTAGGTCGACATCGCATGCTTTCTGGCATCAGACATTTGAGCGATCTATAACTATGTTGTTCCACAAAGTGTGCACCCATTCACAATGCCCCTATTTATCATGGGGTTTCGCGCAATAATGCATGTGCGACAGACGAACGTGCAAGCACAGAGCGACAGAAGGATCTTGACCTTCAGCAAAATTGAACAGCTATCTCATGCAGCAAGAGGTAGACGAAAGCGTGCAACTCCATTTGCAGCAGCAGCAACAAACAGAACGGCCATCATCGAAATCATAAAAACCGCAAGATTTTTCGGTCGAATACGTTTATGCAGTATTATAACTATTGCATGCAGCCTCTATTTTGAAGTATAGTATTGCCATCTAGTGGATCGATTTGTAAGCTATTCATTCTAGTTTAAAATTCGGGATGTGGAGATTCTCTTTTATTTAATAGGAAGAAAGAGTTCCTTTGTTCTTTCCTTTGTCAGGGAGGAAAAAGAAAAAAGAAATCGTAAAGATTTCGTTTTCGTATTAAATGTCACGAGGGTTCAGACACCATGGAGGTAATTGTAAAGAAAATCGTAAATTAAAGCATTGTTAAAATTTTTCGTGTTCCCCATTCATGAAAAAAATATAATAGTAATAAAAATAATATACACTGAGAAATATAGTCGCACATGTGTTATAAAATACAGTGAATAAACCAGATTTTTTTTTTTTTTTTTATACTTTCAAATAATAAAAGATGACTGATTCTCAAACTTAGCGAAGGAAAATTCTGTCTAATTCCTCTTGACCATATGTGATGATTTGGTTCAAGAGTCATATCACATATGGTCAAGCCAATCAAGTCATTACAACAGCGTACTATTCTTATTTCATTAATATTTTGTATAATAAATATTTAAAGTATATAAAATATATTATTTAAATAATTTGTATTAATAAAATAAGAAAAGTACGTTGTTTTTTTAACAAAAAAAATTTAGAATATTATTATTATTATTATTATTATTATTAATGTCAACTGATTAATTTTGTGTCGAAATGTAATGATAAACCAATTAAAATATTAATGATTATTATAGTGTAATTGATTTTATTCAGTTTAATAGATTTTTTTTTTTTTTTTTTAAAATAAGAACTCCAAAGTAAATTATTATTACTAGTAGCAATAAATCAACTGTAAAGAAATGCAACGATAACCAGCTAACTAACAAATTGTTACATTTTTTATTTCAAGCGGTATAAAATTAAACATTTTATTGTCAATAAAATAGGCAACCTGAAACAAAAAAAAAAAAAAAAATTCTCACCTAAAATTAGGAAATTGTCTTTGGATTATTAGGGGGAATTAATATTAACCCATAATTTCGCGTGGTTCGGACATTTTAATCTGTCGTAATGGCATATGATCACAGATAATTGTAGATTCAGCGTTATCTAGAGATACCAAAGGGTATGGTCAACTTTGAACAAGCACCACCAGGAATGGATTTCGCGAGCGTTCGAGCGAGCGTAAGGACTTTCTGGCTTATGGATATATTATGCCCCTCCCCATATAGGGAGGGGCATAATATATCCATAACGGATATATATATCCATAACGGGGCCAATACGGCTAGCGTTCCAATACGGCTACGGAGGCATAATATATCCATAACGGGGCCTACGGAGGTTTAAAATAGACTTTATTCGTCAGGTTTCGAACCAGGGTCACCTTAGCTCGGAAATCCACCAAACTGCTACTTAATGAATTAATCTACTGAATTTAAAACACAACATTCATAGTTACGTACACTAAAATATAAAATTTTTGTTTATTTATAATTATTTTTGTTTTCTACAATCTATTTCATTAGTTAAAATAAAACTTCACTGCTGTGTGAATTTTTTTTTTTTTTTTTTTTTTCTATGTCAATTGGTAAAATATATGAGAAATGTAACAATACAATAATCTACATTTAAAATAATATTTTTTACTTTACAGAACAAATTGTAGTTTAAGTTGATTATTTTTAATTATTTAATTATTAATTAATTAGTTAATTATATAATTATTAACAGTTATTATAATTATTTATTAGTTAATTTTTTTTTTTAATTATAAAAGATCACTTTCGCAAAATTATAAAAATTCGATTCTTTCACAGTTAATATTACTTTTTTTTTTTTTTTTTAGACTTGGTTTGTCGCTCTACAGTCATTTTGTACATACTTTGGGCTAATTAGACAGGGACTTATGTTACAGTTTAACGTGGATTCCAAACCACTCACAGGGCCTGAATGGCCGAATGGCTAGCGCTCGGTACCACAGGTTTCGGGTTCGAGTCCCGGCGGTGCCATGGATGTTTGCAGTGGTTCGAATCCACTTTAAACTGTAGGTCCCGGTCTGTTTAGCCTAACATGTGCAAAAGATGACCGTAGAGCGACGAACCAAACCGAACCACCCACAAGCAACCATGCCACCGCCAGGATACGAACCAGGAGTCTGTGGTACCAAAAGCCAGAGCGCTAGCCAATTGGCCATCAAACCGCTTTTTTCAATTCGTTCTATTAGCAACACTCTCCCTATATATATACCTGGTTCAAATTTTCAATCGGTCATAAAATACTTTTTATTCATCCACTCAAGTTCAAATACATTTTTTTAACTTGTAGTGGATGATACTTGATGTTAATATAGTTTTTTTAAATATTAATTCAGTAATTATATTTAATTAATTAATTTTAGTTTGTTTAGATTTCAGATGCATATATCTACCAATAGATGGCGCCAGATAAATTTTAAAAAATGAATAAAATTACTTATAAAGGAAGTTCTGCAATAAAGTGAGAAAAAAAAAATAGGAATTTTTTTATATTACTTGTTTTTTTTTTAGAATAACTGCCTACTTCAGAGTTCAAAATAAAATTATCTTTCACCCAATTATTTCGAATATTTCACAATCATACATAATACAGGTCGCATAAAAAATTAGACATTACATAAGATACTGACACCAAATGGACAACATTGAATTATCCACAAACAATTTTAATTTATTTAATTTATTTATTTTTTTTTTTTTTGAGGTGGTGGGGCAATATAAAATAGCATCGGCGAAGTTGATTAAAAAAAATTTGAAAAAGTAAAAAAAAAAATATATATATATATATATATATATTCTGACCTACAAATTCATTTGAGCGACAATGATAAAATAGACGGAATTTGCATACAAAATTGAAAATAAATTTTTGAATAACAACTGAATTACTCAATTACAAAATCTACTGTTGTTTATATTCTTTCATAATATTTTGACAATTTCTCTCTTAAATTCGTGCATATCAAAACGGGTATTAATAGCTCTTACTATAACAATAGCCAGGCAACGGGGAAAATAATTTCAGGAATTAAAAAAAATTTTTTTTCCCCCACTTGGTAGACAGCAACATCTAGACCAGGGGTGGCCAACCCGCGGCCTGCCTTGAACGTTTTCTGGCCTGTGACATTTATCACACATTTACAAAATATATTTATTTTATAACGGCCAAAGTAGTGAAAACCAATGTATTTAAAAAATACATTATGTGTGCATCCATATATTCAAAAAGTAAGCGCCGAAATTATGAAAAAAAAAAAAAAAAACTTTGATTTTAAAATAATATTCTTGCGAATATAGGACAGATATTGCCTGTTTTATTAATAAGTTTACAGAATAATTAATTATATTTATATTTCCTTTTAGGGTTATATATATTTTTAATAATGTGCGTTTAGTATCATTATTATTATATTACCTATGTTTAAATGTAAAAATAAAAGTAAACACAATTATAATAGCTCGGTATGTTTCAATTTTCACTCTAAAAAAATGTCTATAGTGAGTCTAAATCTAATATGGGGGATATGTAATTTTATATGCGGCCCGCGGAGCTATGATGCATTTCAAAGTGGCCTGCAAGATAATTTATTGTCCAGCCCTGATCAAGAACAAGTTCAAGTACACGTGTGGTCTCATAGAAGGGGGGCAGCTTCTACTGTCATGGAGCACCCGTAAATAGAATTCTGACATGGCTCCGTGAGGCTTGAATTTTTTACGGTGTAGGGTTGTCAGCCCTACACCCAACGCTCTACAGTCATATTAGACCCGGACCTACTGTTTAAAATGGATTCCAAACCACTATAAACATTCATGCCACCACCGAGACTCGAACTCGAAATCTGTGACACCGAACACTAGTCACTCTACCATCAGGTCCCATATTATATATATAGTTAAAACCTATCAGTAATCAGCAAAAGGAATTTCATACCTTTTCGTCGACAATGACATAAAGCTCGATTTATCTGTCCTTTATTGAAAGAGATGTTCTTTATCTCACTGGAAGAAAACATTCCCGTCTTTCATTGCAGCACCTCAGAATAAAAACAACCTTTTCTATACGTAAGCGGAATCGAACTTGCGACTGCGAATTTCTTAGGGTTTTCGAATTGATATTGATTCGTGTGCTGGCAAAAATCAATTTCTTTTTTTTTTTCACTGAATATTTACATTTAGAACGCCGATTGTGTTGAAAAAGTCAATTTTAGAATATCCGGTTTTAAACTATCGACCTCCTTCCCCCATCTGTGAATTGCATTTCTGCTTCCAAAATCGTTTTCTTTTTTGCAGTTCATCTACTTGGAAAGAGATTAAACAAGTTGATTGTTAAATCAAAAATATTTTCAGAATGCTCACAGTGAAATGACTTTAAAAAGTCTTACAGAACTCATTAATGCACAATTATTTTTACTTAGTATAATGCTGAGAAATTTTGTAAATACATATTCATGAATTCGCAGTTATGCAAATTGAGATATCAAATACATATAAATATGCAAAATGGCCGCAAGAACAACCTTCCCTGGTTTGAACATCTGCAGCTGAAGCTAATGAACGTCATGAAACCAAAATACCAAATTTCATATGTAAATATATATTTGTGAATTTGGAGATAAGAAATTGCAATATCAAATATATGTAAATATGCAAAACGGCCATCAGAACAACCTTCCCTGGTTTGAAGCATTTGCAGCTGAAACTAATAAACGGTATGAAACCAAATTTCATACTAGTATACGAATTGTGGAAGATGAATGGTGAGATGAAATTCGCAAATAAAAATTTAGTACAAAAAGTCGCCAAAAAGATATTCTGGCATTATCGGTACAGAAAACGGAGGATGGATTATGCACATTTTCATTAATGTTCCAGGAATAAAAAATGCTCTTACAGAAATGAATGATGCATAGTATGAAAATTACCAAAAATATTAATCAACATTAGGATCCTTGGAAACAAGTGCAACATTTTCCATGTGCAGACCAGACCTTCTTTGAATACAAGATATGAGGAAATGCACAAATAGAGTAGTACACCAGTTAACTTTAGTATGTATTATACAGTTTGACCGCTTCTCGCCAACTTGAAAGTTTTTCGCCGAGTCAACCATGAAAAACATCCCATAAAAGAAACTTCTTGCCATGCTAGCGAGTGAAAACTTGGCGCCAAAAGCAATAACTACAACCGGTGCACTCCATTTGGATATCTCCCCAAATAGGGTGCACTGGAGTATTATGTTTCTTACTGCTGCGCACAGATTGTAACTTGGGATACTTGTAATAGATCGTCTTATTTTCTCTTTGAAGGGACATAGGTTTGTAACGCCACTGAGATACAAGATAATGTTTCACCCCTATGGGCCCCGTCACTTCCGGAAGTTATTTCACTTTTTCATGGGAGTTACATTTCAAATCCCCCTACTTCAGTTGTTTCACTCTACGCATTTTGGCAACCCTACGCATGTTGATCATTTTTCGCTGAATTTAGAAGTTTAGCTTGTTGCAATGAAGACTTAAACTTCTAGTGGAAGGGGGGAACCCGCGGCCCGCCTTGAATATTTTTTTTCGCCCCGTGAGATTTGTCATACCTTTACAAAATATATTTCATAATGGCCAAAGTAGTGAAAACCAATCCATTAAAAAAAAAAAAAAAAAAAATTATGCATGCATCTATATATTCAAAATTAACTGTCGAAATTGTGAGAGAAAATTAACTTTGATTTTGAAATAATATTATTGTGAATATATGACAAATATTGCCCAATTTATATATGAATTCGCAGAATAATTAAATTATATTCTGCGAATGCATGATGAGTGGAGAAATAAATATCACACTAGTAAAATAAATACTTTTTTTTTTTTCATTTATATATATATATATAGTTTTTAGTGTTATATATTTCTTTACAATGTGCATTTAGTATTATTATTATCTATATTCACATGTAAGAATAATAGTAAACACCATAATAACTCATTATGTTTCCATTTTTCATTCCAAAAAAAAATGTCTATAGTGTGTGTGTGTCTAAATCTAATAGGGGGATATATAATTTCGTACGCGACCCGCGGAGTTAGGATGCATTTCCAAAGTGGCCCGCAAGATCATATGGGTTGGCCACCCTTGTTGTGGACACTATTTCAAAAACAAGGAAACTCATTTAATTTTGTTTGTGATATTCAGCATCTTGCCTCGTGAGTCGGACTACCTGGTAGGAGTTTTACCGGATTTTCTTCCTTATGTTACGCAAATGCGGGGGAATTACTCATAAAACTGCACTGCCCACCTTCTTCAGAGACACTGAATCAAGTCAGACTGCAGGACACTGAGGATTAGTCACCACACCTTAATTTTTTGATTGATGAGCCGTTTTTCATGTATACGCTGATCTTTGAAATGTCCAACGATGGTTTGTGTTCAAGTTAATCGTTATTACTGCAGTATTGTCTGCGTAGGTTGCTAAATGGCTAATAGCAGCCTATGGAATATCGCTAAAATATTGAAGTAATAAAAAAAAAATTAAAAATTACGCATGCCAGCGTTTAAAAATTCGGGGCAAGTATACAGGAATCTAAATCTTCATCATATTAAGATTCAAATCTGAATAGGACAGTCATACTAATTTAAAATCAGGCAAATTAAAGCTACACAAACAATTTAGAACGACGGCGATTTAGAGCGATCATTATTCTGATGAATTAAAAAGGTCGTCGAATTTGCTGTCGTATAATAACAAATAATAAATATATAAACACAGGTGTTGAAAAAGCTTCATTTGTGTCGTGAACGCATAAACCAGGGATGGGCAAACTTTTTCGGTGGCGGCCCAAAAATCGAAAAAAAAAAAAAAAAAAAAAAAAAAAAAAGTTTGGCGGGCCAAGATAAATTTTCTAAAATTTTAAAAACAATATACAAGTATTACAATTTAAATATGTTCGAAGTGGGGTGTACTGATTCTAAGGAACGAGACTAAATGCTCATCTGTCAGTCTACTTCTGCAATAATTCTTTCTAAGGTTCATAGTTGATATATGATATATTGTTTACATATATATAAGATGAAGCAAACATATCACTGATTTTCTAGGCGTGAGATATTAAATTTGGGAAACTTACTTTCGATAATGATATGTAAAAAGTCAAACTTTGCCACATTTAGAAAGAACTGCTTGAGATGATTGTTAGATTGCAACTCAATTAATTCAACCTGCAAATCTGAACTCACTGCTTCACAATTTACGTTGAAAGGCATGGTAAAAATATCGAATTATGTTTCCTTTGAAAAAAAGGAAGAAAAAAATATTTAATCACAGTAGAAAAGAAGATGGGTATATAATATATTAATATATATTTCTTTTAATTTGCCTCGGACCGGCAAATTAAAACTCTATTCGCGGGGCGAGTAGAAACTTCCGGCGGGCCGTAGTTTGCCCATCCCTGGTATAAACTGTAACAGAATTCCACCGCCTACGAACTTTTTGTTTTACTTCCTTGTACGAGTTCACCCGATGTAAACATCGGTTTTTGTATCTATTTCACTGTAAGTATAACTTCTGCAGCTAGACTGAGAAGGGAACCCTTACAATTCCACTATTTATAGATCTGTAAAGGGGGTGGTGAGGAAATAGAATGTTTAACTCGCACGCGAAGTTATGAGAAGAGAGGTACGAATTAATGGTTTTAATTTGTTGTATGCAAGATTTCTGTCCATGCATTTTTTTTTTTATCTCTCTGATATTTATTTTCAAAAACATATTCCATCTTAAAATTACGTTTAACGAAATATATATAATCATTGCTAGACCAGGGGTGGCTAAACGGTGTCCCGCCTTGTACATTTTTCCGACCCGTGAAATTTATCACACTTTTATAAAATATATTTATTTTATAATGGCCAAAGTAGTAAAAAGATGTAATTGTTACATTTTGATTTCTTATATCAAATATGCAAAAGAAATAAGAAAACTTACAGCTGATTGAAAGCCGATTCAGTAATTTAGAGTTAGACAAATAGAACAAAATTTTTGAAATGTAGTCCTCTCCCTTTCATGTTGAAATCGAGTCGGCCCCGGAATATCTCCAAATGGAACTGGTTCACTTACAATGCAAAATTGAATTAAAACACATTTTTAAAACATTAGAATCAAAAATATACAAAAGAAAAAAATTTCCAATTTAAGAAATCTGGCACAAAAAATTGTTGCACTTTTGGTTCAACTTACACCTGCTAATCGTTTTTTTTTTTTTTTTTTTTTTCCTCGAAAATGAAATTGACCAAACACAATACAAGCTCAAACATAACGGACGCTAAGCTGCAACACAAATTACGATGTGCAAATACCCAAATGGAGATCGATTTGCTAAACTAAGTGAAAGAGTGGAGAAACAAATATCACACTAGTAAAATAAATATTTGTTTTAATGATTTCATTTTTTTTTTTTTATTTCGTTTATATTTATATATTTTTATATTTCATTTTTAGTGTCATATTTCTTTACAATGTGCGTTTAGTATCATTATTATTCTAGTATCTATGTTTACATGTAAGAATAATAGGAAATACAAAAATAACTCATTATGTTTCAATTTCTCTCCAAAAAATGTCTATAGTGGGTCTAAATCTAATGTGGGGATATATAATTTTATATACGGCACGTGGAGTTAGGATGCATTTCCAAAGTGGCCCGAAAGATCATTTGGGTTGGCCACCCCCTGGGTTAAATTGTAACAGGGAAAGTTGATAACACACACACTTTTTGTCGTGGCTCAGTAGCAACGTTCGCCGTTGATGAGCATTAGCACTGAGGTTCAATACGCTCACGGCTTTGTTGTAGACAATTTTTCAAAAAACAAGGAGACTCGATGGTATTTGTGATTATTTTAGGGTATTTTTTTTATTGATTTGACTATGTCTGATTCATTATGTTATGCTTCTCAAGATTTTAAATACATTATTTTGAGTAAGAGTTCCGTTTAAGTGATTCTTGGAATAGGAAAAAAAAACGTTGAGAGTTTTTTAAGAAAATCAAATACGGAAATAAATAATTAATAACAAAAATGAGTAACTACCAGTAAAAAATGTAAATAAAAATAACTAATCATTGAAATAAACAGAAACATTATTTTTAAATGAAACCGCAAGTGTCAAATGTACAGATGTCACACACCACCTGTTACAAGTAGGGAAAAAAGAACATTTATATTTGCCGATGCAATTGATGTTTACTGCTGTGCCCAAAACGTAAGAACAATTATTTTTTTCTCAAAACTCTTTATTTATTTTTCCAAATTTATTTCGTAGCCTTCAAAGCAATCCCCTCCGGACACAATGCACTTCTGCCAACTTTTTGTCCAATCCTCAATTCTTGCTAAATAGTCATCGGCAGGGATGGCCTTCAAAGTGAGCGGCGATTCACGTTGAATCTCTTCAATCGACTCAAAACGGTTTCATTTTTGGCGAAACAGTCACGAAGAATCAATGCTGGAACAACTCAGTGTCGGTACCAATCGAGATTTGACGCGTTTGAGGCCCAAAATAAAATAAACCGACCTTTTGAAATTCCAATTTCATCAGCAAGATCTCTAATTGTAAATCGACGTTTTGCAAGCACCAACTCTTTAATTGTTTGGACGTGAGCTTCGTCGGTTGAGAGTGATGGGTCGACCAGAGGGCTCTTCGTCTTCAACGCGTTCTCTGCCTTCTTTGAATTGTTTATACCACTTGTAAACATTTCTTTCCGATATAGGAATGCTCACCGAATGCCTTCTGCAACATTCTATATGTTTCCGCTAACAAAATTTAATGCAAGTTCTTTGATCAATGAATTCAGACATTTCAAAAATCGCCGGAATCAGTTTTAGCGTCTCACAAAGCCAAGCGTAACTGAAATACTAATGAATAATTTTGACGTGAAATTTCACACAGATGTCAAGGATAGCGCCAGCAACCTAAAAAAGGAAGAAGAAAAAAAATTTGAAATTCCATAAGCCCCGAGAATATTAAATTGGTCTTACTTTTTGGACTCAGTAGTACACAATAATACATTTATATGATATCAAATATATATAAATATGCAAAGGGGCCATAACAACATCTTATTTTGAAGCATCTGCAGCTGAAATTAATGAAGGGCATGAAACCAAATATTTTATAAATAAACCAAAATACGACATTTCATATATACGAATACATTTAGGATTTGGTTCTGTGGAAATCAGCAGGCGGCGACACATACGGTTGCTTGTCTTTGACAGAGCCTGTTTACAATGTGGGGAGTATTCAACTTTGAACTCTGACCCCACGAGAAGGGAACAGGTCCCCGTGGATGAAAAAGAAAGCCCCGCAGATGGACGCGGAAGAGAACGCTAGCTGACACCAGAAGAACGGATGGAGGGCTGCGTCAAGCAGCGAGAAAATGGACGGTGCTGTCCCGCTTAATTAATTGTTAATGTAAATATCACTGTACATATAACCGTGCTTCATTAAATATGTGTTGTTGAGAAAACCAACGCTTCGTTGATGTGTTTGGAAATACACCCCTAGACACCCACTTCAAAAGTTCAGCTTTTGGTCAGACTGGTAGAATAAGTCTAACAAAACTGTAGGTTCGGCCGGGATGAATTTATTGGAACCGGTGTAAACCCTACAAAATTGGGGTTTCGGCCGGGATGCATCTTTTGAAACCGGTGCAAATTCTACATACATAATAAACGAATAATAAAGTATATATAATAACGAATCATTGAAACAAACAGAAACATTCTTTTAAATGAAACAGCACGCGTCAAGTGTATAGATGTCACACGCCACCTGTTACTAGAGAAAAAAAAGAGGAGCATTTATATTTGCTGATGCAATTGATGTTTAGATTACGAGCAACACAATTGACCCTTTTAAGCAAATGCCGTTTCACACCACCAGAAATCTCGCACGCCACTTGGCACACGGCCAACCTGCTCTCTCGCGTGAATCGACCGACATTGGTTAGAGCAAACCTGGAAAAAGGTAATCGGTTTTAACCAAACATCTCCGCATCTTTTTTTTTTTTTTTTTTCTGAAAAGAACTATCGAATCCTTCGCTTAAAAAAGTTTTCCTAAATGTTTGAATGTTTACGTGAAGAAACAGGTTAAAAATATTCTTTTCTACTTCTTTGGTAAAGTTGGAACATTCGTAAGTTACGTGGTGACTTTCTCAAAAACAAATAGTCACAAAAAAGAACAGTTTAACCCTGGGGTGCCAACCTGCGGCACTGCTTGAATATTTTCCAGGGCAGTGAGATTTATCGCACTTTGAAAAATATATTTATTTAATAATGGCCAAAAGTAGTGAAAACCGATGTATAAAAAAAAAAATCATGTGTGTGCATACGTATTAACGTACACCATGTGTGCATACGTATATTCAAAAATTAACTGTCGAAATTAAGAGAAAAAATTAACTTTGATTTAAAAATTAACTTTGAATTTAAAATAATATTCTTGCGAATATATGACAGATATCGCCTGTTTTATTTATGAGCTTACAATTATGAGTTCGTAGAATAATTAAATTATATTCTGTGAACTCATGACGCGTGCATTTTGGAACATCTAATATAACAGGTTCTATGTTTCACTTTAAGTGGCCTCAGTGATGCAGTGACCATCTCTAAATACGCACAGTTGATTGTTAATAGCAGAGCAAACCAGACTCTTAGTTGAAGTTGTTAGCGCTTTTCGTTCAACTTACACCTGCGAATCTTTTTTTTTTCTAAAATGAAATTGACAAACAAAAAACACGCTCAAACATAAAAGGACGTTTACCTGTAACATCCATTACGATGTGTAAATACCCAAATGGAGATCGATTTTACAAAAGTTAAGTGAAAGAGTGGAGAAAGAAATATCGCACTAGTAAAATAAATAGTTTTTAATTATTTCACTTTTGTTATTTCGTTTATATTTACAAATTTTTTATATTTCATTTTTAGTGTTATATATTTCTTTACAATGAACGTTTATTATTATTATTATTATAATATTGTATATGTTTATTTGTAAGAAGAATATTAAACACAATAATAATAATTCATTATGTTTCAATTTTTCACTCCAAAAAATGTCTATAGTGTGTTTAAAATCTAATATTGGGATATATAATTTTATATGCAGCTCGCGGAGTTAGATGCATTTCCAAAGTGGCCCACAAGATCATTTAGGTTGGCCACCCCCTAATCTAGAACAAGTCCAACAACGCGTGAGGTATCATGAAAGGAAGGCAGCTTCTGTTATGATGGAGGACCCGTAGGTAGAAATCTGATTTGACTCCGAGTCACAGAAGAAGGAGAGCAATGAAGTTCCGTAAGGACTTTTAGGGGAAATTCCACGCATTTGGGTATCGTATGGGAGATTTGGTTTGTCGCTCTACGGTCATCTTGTGCACACGTTAGGCTAAACTGACCGGGACCTACGGTTTAAAGTGGATTCCGAACCATCTATCTACAAACATCTATCGTATGGGAGAAAAACCCGAAAAATTTCCACAGGTAGTCTGACTAACAAGGCGAGATGCTGAAAATCACAAACGCTATCGAGCAAGATTATTTTGGGTTGTCCACCCTGGGTTAGAGCAAAACCTAGAAGAAGGTAATCGGTTTTAACCAACATCTCAACATTATTTTTTTCATTGAAAAGAACCGTGGAATCCTGGTCTCAAAAAAGTTTTCCTAAATGCTTGAATGTTTACGTGAAAAACAGGTTAAATTCTTTTTTCTTTTTTCTCTTTTGTAAACTTTGAACATTCGTAAGTTACGTGAGCGATTTTCTCAAAAACAAACAGTCACAAAAAAGAACAGTTTAGCCCAACAGAAATCAATATTTCAACAGGAAGAAAAAAATTAAATTTTTTTTTCATTCACACACAACATCAACAAAATTAAATTCACAAAAAAATAATTAAATTTATTGTATATTAATATATAAAGTAATTAAGATTCGATTCAAAAAATATTAAATAAGCGATTTGTAATATAAAAATATTTATCCCAAAATTAAAAGATTCACCTAGTTAATTTCAATCAGAAAAGTTTCATTACTACAATAAACCATAGCGTTCCATTCTGAAGTTGTATTGTAGCCATGTAAACTAGCATTTTGCCCACGAGAAGAGCTGTAACATTTCATACCCGGGAGAGAGGAATGTATATTCTTTGACAGCAGGCGAGCTTTATTGTGTTATATTACATGAAATTAGTTTCTTTTACTAATTAGAACCACCTGCCACTCAAATCTCATAGCAGATATTCAAAGTCACGGATAATGAGACCTCATGAAATTAATGAATGTCTATACTACCTCCACAGTTCGAAACAATTGCAGATGGAATATGGACTACGGCATGAGATGCTGGATCGTGACTGGTGATAGACTATGAGCTGAGGAAGTGTCGTCTCCAACGAGAAGTGAGAGTACCTGACCCTTCAATCTTGACGGATTATCTTAAAAGGAGGGTTCTGGTGAGAGAATTCAACGACGAGTCGACCAAAAGTGTTATCTTTTTTTCTCTGAAGTGACTGAATAGACCGGAATTTCCGTCTGTTTTTTCAAAGTGAATCCCTTTGTGGTTTCTTTTATCACTCCATGTGATAATTAAGGTCTGTCGCAGACCGGGCAATTAGATTCGACAAGCTGATCCCCAAACTTTCGACGGATTTTCTTAAAGGGACGTTTTTAGAGAAAAAAAGAGTTCTGCGACAAGTATTTTTTTTTTTTTTTTTTTTTTTTGTCTGAAATGACTGAACAGGCCGGAGTTTCAGCCTGTTTTCAAAATGAGCCTCTTATGGTTTCGTGTATCATAAATATGATAGTTACAGTCTGCTTTAGATCACGCGTTTTAGATTTGATGTAGACAAAATGTAACACAATTTGAAATTCGCAAGAAGATTCCAATTTTTCGATACGCTTTTAACATCTGTATAATGGTTTTTATCTTCTATATGCTTCCTTTTAATAGTAGAGTATAACCGTGCTTCCTCCTACATACTGTAAAGAGCGGCTCCGTGTGGCGTTCAGGAAAAATGGCCAGTAGGCCTCGAGACTCTCGCCCGAGAGGAAGTACGGCGAAACTTGCGTTCCGCAGAGAAATATATTTAACGCAACTTGCTTATTAGTTGGCCTACAGACTATCGTTCGCAGAGGTATATTTCGCGTTTCGTCTTATAAGTGGAGTCCTTCCTCAAATCTATCATTACCTGTCTTTGAATATTAAATATTGTATATCTTTAATTGTATTTGTGTGGTGTTTGTGCATGTGCAAAATAAAGATGTGAGTTCACAAATCCTTGTTCCAAGTATCTCAACCCAACCAAATGTTACAATTTGGTTGCTCAACCTGCGCACTACAATCTGGCGCCCGAACGTGTGACTGTAACCACACCACTACGAATAAATTAGATTTATAAATAATTCCTTATTGTGCTTATTTTTCAATCGTTTTTAATGATTTAATTCAGAAAAGTAAGCAAACTGCGCCAAGTCTACCATGCAAAACTGAATTCATTTTCATTTACGCGCCATAAATTTTTTTTTCCCTCGCCTCTGTATAAATTGTGTCGATTCATTATTGAACCAGATGATTTTATAATAGGGAATAAAAACCCCACTTGAAAAAATAGAATCTATCACAAACGAAAATAAATCCAACATAAAAGGATTTTGGTGTTTTTCTCTTGATGAGTTTATGTTATACGTGCCTGGAACAAAAGTTTTTGCGGAAACAGAAAACTGTCTTTTTCGTTTTACTCAATAGAATTAAAGAAAAAAAAAATATTCATTCATTGATCTGAAACTAAACACCAGACGAAGAGCAAAATAAATTTTGTGAATGAATTCTTGAATTTATACAGTTCGCCGATTTATAAATGATTATCAGATATGACCAGTTGCAGGCAGCTTATAGAAAATAAAACAATTCTTAGTTCTCAGAAATTAATACTTTTAAATCAAAGAAATTATGATACAAATTTTAAAAAATGATAGTAATTAATGGCTAGCAAAATTACACCTGGAATTTAGGCCATGAATATGGGAAAAAAAAACTGCAAAACATATTATAACGATATAATACTGTTATTTATTTCTTATCTCACTGGGTCGACAGTAACATCTAGATCAAGTCCATGAACCAGTGTGTCCTCACGGTAGAATGGCGTGGGGAAGCTTCTGTTGGGATGACGCACCCGTAGGTAGAAGTTTGGCTTGGCTTGGAAGAAGGGCAGACCTTTCCGCGAGGACTTTTAGAGGGAACAAGCATATCGTACTGGAGAAAACCACGAAAAAGCTCCCCTCAGTTAGTCCTGACTAACAGGAGGGGGGGAATCAGGGGGTTAACTACCAGGGGGATTTTGTGGCGCCTAAAGGAGGACAAAAAAAAAAAGTGTCAGAATCATTACAATTTTTTCAAGTACAGAATATGTTCATTATAGCATGTTCAATGGTGGAACAAAAGAAACTCTCGAGGAATTTCAGCAACATGGCGTGAAATGCTGGATTTCAACTCAGGTAAAGTCCTAATTACTCCTCCATAAACATGATCTTTAAAATCCCCACAACCAGAAATCACATGAATTTAAGTCAGGTGAACGAGGAGGCCAGGCATTCGGAAAAGCTCTGGATAATACACGATTCTCGCCAAAGATAGCATGAATCAGTTCTTTGACTTGCGCCCAAAGAGAGGAGTTACTCCATCTTGCATGAAGATAGTTGTCTGTTAACATTGCCGTTCCTGTGAGGCGCCACAATTTCCCCTTGTGGTCAAA
Organism: Caerostris extrusa; assembly: GCA_021605095.1. NCBI lineage: Eukaryota > Metazoa > Arthropoda > Arachnida > Araneae > Araneidae > Caerostris > Caerostris extrusa. The sequence continues at coordinate 64,378 of BPLR01021202.1, read as the reverse complement.
ATTTGAACTATTTTTTATTGCAGAAATCTTTTCCCATGGTCCATATACCGTATATGCCGAGTTTCATCAAAAATCCGTTACGTAAAACGGGTTCAAGAGGGGTCTGAATAGGACCACTTTAATTATAACCACTCTGTATTTATTCTTGTGAAACAGGCTATAAAATGAGTAAGTTGAAAAATAAATAGATTAACATCATCTGAAATTATCTTTTCATCGCGAGGATACACACACCTAAGTATTTTAATATAATATTACAAGCCTCATAAAGGGGAGGAAGGGAAAGACCGTTTCCTCTTTCGAACAAACTCTTCGTTAAAAGGACTGCTTTGCTATTTGAAATTTCGTGAATCGGAGTAAATGAAAAGTTGCTCCACTGCACCAAGTCGGTTTTGTGTTCCGCTTCAAAGGATTTACGATACATCAAATGACGGCCGTTTGCTTGTTCACAGCGTCAGATGACTGAGCTTTTCAAATTCAAACTACAACGCGCCGGAACATCAGATCGCTCGCCTCATCGCTTTCAGATATGGACATAATCTGGATTTAATGAATAGCTATAACATATCTGATCAACCGAGTCCTCAATAGGATGGATAAGCAGTGTGATCCTATAATCAAGACAAACTTTAAAAATCAATAATTCAAAACTAATGAAAATAAAAACAAGACATTGGAACAGAAAGGACAAAAAATTAAGTGGATTTTTTTTTTTAATGTGAATAAAAAAAATGCTAGAATAGTTCAATTTCTGTGCTGTGTGTTACATAATAGGAAGATTAATGGCTGATAAATGTTCATACTCCGTTCAAAAACACAGGCGCACCATATTATTAACAGTATCATAGAATTATTTCTTTTGGTATGGAATACACATTTCGAAATGCATCCTTCAATACTGCCAATGACGTTTTTAAATTCCAGTAACAAACTAGCGTTCTTACGGGGAGAAATCTTGAGATCTGAATGGCCATATACGAGTAAAGGATTGACTAAGGACACTGTTGAGCATAGAAATCGTTAGCGTGCATAGTAATATATTACGCTATAGAAACTGTGTATAGTAATAAAAGGACAACAACTATCTCGAAAATAATGTTGCTAGGTAAAGCTGCATCTTATACACAGCCGAAAAGTCAATCTTGGCGCCATCTGGTGGCCAAAAGAGGAACTTTTAGAGTTAATTTTATTTATTTAAAAATATAAGAAACTCTGTTGTTTTTTTCTGTGCAAAATGGCAATTTTATCTTTATTAATTTCCGAATTATTAATTTTTTTATGGTTTGATTTTATTTGTTTTTTAGAATACCTGCCATTTATTAATTCCCAAAGTACGCTATGCAATGTCATGTGAAATTTATAAAGGTATGGTTTATTTACCCTCTGTGGATGAGAGCTGTGTGGTGATCGTCGGGTGATTTACCGGCCGCCTGGTTGCCGGACGTTCGCCGACGGTCCGGATCAATGGAGTGACGTCGGAGCAAGGCTCCTAGACAGAAGGAAAACACACATTAATACACATTTGTCTATTCTTTAAACCACAAACTATGTTACGTAACATAATTGAAATCAATAAATATTATATATATATATTTAAATACCCGAGCATTGAAACCAATGTTGATATTCACACTATTGAAGATTATTCATTTTTCTCGAAAAAAGTTTTCTTTTACTCAAGTACTTTAGTGAATGCATGTTTTAAAGCAAGAATTCATAACCAGAGATGCACAAGTATAAATGAAGGAAAAAAAATATATTTAAATTAAGACCAGTGAAATCACATCGGTTTTTTATGTGAATATATGCAAAAGTAGTATATTTTATTGCATATATTCACATAATGATGTCAAAAATGATATGTCATATTCGTATCAGTTTTTTGTTGTTCGTATTTTTCAATTCCTTCTATTAGCTCACACTCTCCCTATATATATCTTGTTCAAATTTTCAATCGTTTATAAAATACTTTTTTATTCATCCACTCAAGTTCAAATACATTTTTTAAACTTGTAGCGTATGACACTTGATGTTAATATAGGTTTTTCAAATATTAATTCAGTAATTAAATTCAATTCATTAATTTTAGTTTTTTTTTAGATTTAAGTTGCCTATATCTACCAATAGATGGCGCCTGATAAAAAAAAATGAATGAAAATTATTTATAAAAGGACTTTCTGCAATAGAGTGAAAAAAAGTAGGAATTGACTTAAATTTTTTTTATATATATATATATAATACTTGTTGTATCAGTTTTTGCAACAAAATAAGAGATTGAAAACCATCACATAGAAGTTTCATTCTAAGTAAACAACAACATTCGCATTGGTAAGTTTTCATTAATAAAATTTAAATTATTTTTAGTTTCGAATTTATTTTTCTATTATTTAAATGTACTTAGAAAACAAGTATTTTATTTTATTTTCATTAAGCACGAATATATGTTTATATATATATATATATATATATATATATATTAATGATTTGGATTTAATTTTGAACTATTCGGTATTTTACGGAATGATCTGAAATAAAGGATAAAAGTGAACAAAATTTAATAATTAGAAAGTTTGATTAATATTTTGTAATAAAAAATTTCATATGAAGTATAAAAAATTAATTTCCAATTAAAAATTTCAGACAATCGTTTGTGGATATGCAATCCTATAATACACAATCTCTGAGTGTTGAAACTTTATATAAGCAATGTAAAACATATGGTATACTGGAATTTTTTTTTTCCTCCAAACTTTAAACTCTCTCTTAAAACCTTTATACCGATCGTAGAAGAAAATACCACTGGACTCAGAGCATTGGGATTTATAAATCGTATCCAAACCCTTTCATTAAATGAAGGGAATAAATAGAAGTAAATGAAGGCGGAAGAATTTTGAAGTAGCCTAAGTAAGTAGCCTGTCTTACGTAGACCATAGACTTTGTACGTGCAAAATTTGACAGTGCCAGGTTGAAAACGGTGATTTTATATAAAGGACAAACAGATTTTCTAGTTTATGTATAGATCATTTAATGTGCTTGGAAGCAAGTGTTTTAATGCGCTCAGGAAGCAAGTGTTTTAATGCGCTTAGGAAGCAAGTGCTTTAATGCGCTTGCTTTAATGCGCTTAGGAAACAAGTGCTTTAATGCGCTTAGGAAACAAGTGCTTTAATGCGCTTAGGAAACAAGTGCTTTAATGCGCTTAGGAAACAAGTGTTTTAATGTGCTTAGGAAGCAAGTGTTTTAATGTGCTTAGGAAGCGAGTGTTTTAATGCGCTTAGAAGCAAGTGTTTTAATGTGCTTAGAAACAAGTGCTTTAATGCGCTTAGAAAACAAGGCGCTTAGGAAACAAGTGTTTTAATGAGCTTAGGAAAGCAAGTGTTTTAATGAGCTTAGGAAGCAAGTGTTTTAATGAGCTTAGGAAACAAGTGCTTTAATGAGCTTAGGAAACGAGTGTTTTAATGCGCTTAGGAAACAAGTGTTTTAATGCGCTTAGGAAACGAGTGTTTTAATGCGCTTAGAAACAAGTGTTTTAATTTTTTAATGTGCTTAGGAAACAAATATTTTATCTTATATAAGTAGATTAAAAATATGAATATAAATACAATACATTTAAATTACTGAATTCTGAATAAGGAGTTCGTTGGTTTTGTGGGGAAAAAAGCCCTTAATAAAAATAAAAATAAAATAAATTAAAAAGAAGTCCTGCTTTAAAATAATACTAAGATCGATTCTAATAAAAAAAAATACTCAGTTCCCGAGGGTATAACTGGGGGGCAGTTCAAGAAGCAATGAGTACTATATTTATTGGCATAAATGAGTTCAAGTAACAATGCGTACTTGGGAGCCGTGCGATCTTCGTAAGTCTATTACATCCCTGGAAAGTTTTTAAAATATAAAATGACTTCGCAGCTGATTTTTCTTTAAATAGAATTAGCACAACTAGGTTTTAACCATTTAGAGGGAAAGGTAACTATTTCTAAATAACTGACTTACATATAAAAAAAATGTTTTTTAAATTTTATTTTTAAATTAAAAATATATAATTCGCATTTTAAAAACCTTAAATTATATTCAAATTTCATAAAGTCCAATAAACATTATACAAATAAATGAATCCAAATTAGATCGTACATTTTTCAAGTTGGCACTGTGCATTAAAGCAGTTTAAGATTAAAAATGCACTCGTTTTAAAGATACGTAGTATTAAATAATTTATATTTACAATAAAAATAAACAAAGAGGAAAGATTATTATAAGAAACTAAATTATTGACGCACAATTATAGAAATGAACAACAAAGATATTAAAAAAAATTGCAATAATGAAAACCTCAAAAAGTTAACATTTTTTTTTAAGAAGATAAAAAAAAAAAAAAATCTTAATCATATTCACTCAAATATTTTGCAAATTTTATAATGAGAATAAATGAAAGCAGACAATTTCCAAATTATTAGAATTTAAGAAGCTTTAAATTATATTTTAATGCTAATTTGGTATAAAAATTTATACTTATATTTGACAATTATTTATAATAATTGTGATTTTTGGTACATACAAAGTAAAGATATTTAAGAAAAAAACACGGATTCAATAAAACAAATTTATATAAATTATTTTTATTCAACTTTAACGATTATTATACATTATGTTGGTGAAATCAGATGGCTATTAATAAAATAATTTAAAAGCAAAATTTTACTATCAGAAATTAATTTTTATTAAATTAAAATAAAATAAAAGTAATCTCTTTGCGATTTTTGCCTGCGCATCAGATGAAAAATAATTAAATCCCCATTTGATTGTGATTACAGCTCGTAAACTACGTCATACCCAGAGGGGAAAACACAGCGATCTATGAACATGCTTCTCATACTAATAATTTCAAAGTATTTCTTTTATTTTCAATCTTTCTAGACATGCAGCAAAAATTATGACGTATGAATCTACTCATTTTTTTTTTTTTTTTTGATGGGCGATCACAGATATTTCAAGGTGTCCTTTGTATTCATGTGATAGGAAATAAAATTAACATAATTACAAAAATTACATTAAATTTATACATAATTACCTATTAAATAATCTAATATAATTAAATTTATGCCCGTCACATGAATTTCCTGTCAGAATTGTTTCAAAAAAAAATTAAATTTATACATTTGATTATATTAAAATATTAATTATGTCACAGAAAATTGCTGACAGATTTGTTTTAATATTGGCAATTACCTAATTAATTTGCCATGAAATTTATTTAATATAATTCAATTTATAAATATAAATTTTAATGTAAATAAATTTATGTTCTTTTACATGAATTTGTCAAAAATATCTTCCTTTTTAACTTTGCACTGTTAATGTTTGAAACAGCTGTCCTTTTCAGGACATCCTATATTAACGTTATTTTTACGTGCAATTTTAGAAAAAAATCTAAATTTATGTCTTGTCACAGAAATTTGCTGCCAAATTTTTTTAATATTGACCGTTGTCCTTACATTTTTAAATAGTTTAATAAATTTTATGACAAATTAATTTAATATAATTCAATTTATAAATAAAAAAAATTAATGTAAATAAATTTATGCGCTTTTATATGAATTTGTCAAAAGATGTTTTTCTTTTTTAGCGTTGCACTGTTAATATTTGGAAATAGTTGTCCTTTTTAGGACATCCCTATATTAACGTCGTAATTTAATACATGATTTTTAGAAATAAACCTTAAATAGGGTAAATAATAATAAATATTATTTACTTGCACAGAACAAAAAAATTAGGAAAGATACTAAAGGCAGCATTTTCATGAACAAACCAATAGAGGAAAAAAAATTCATCAAAAAATTAGACGAAAAACAGGATAAATATCGCTTACAAATGAAACGTGCAAAGGGAACAAAAAAAATAAAAAGGACCAACGACCTTCACAGATACGATATGCAAAACAGGAATAATTCTGGATAGGGATGGAGGAAAAATGTACTGACCTGTTTTTCCGGAAAAGAGAAATTTCCTGTTTCTCCAGATCCCACGCTTTTTGGGAGTGACCATCTCGTTGAAAAAGCGTCCGATGTGGGGAAAATGGATACGGAAAATGGATAAGGGGGCAGGGGAAGGTGAGCTCACGTGACAGTGTGCGCACGGAAAAGGGTCGGCGCGCAGGTTTCCGAAGAGTTTTCGGTCTCTTCAAGAGTTAAAAAATGCAAAAGAAAGAGAAATATGCCCTTGACGATTGGCCGTTTCCAGAAGAACAAGGAACGATTTTAAGTTACTGTTTCGTAAAGTTTCTTCCGAAAATATATGCTGGTATCGGTTTTAAAAACAGATTACGCAATTTTCAGTATGATGATGATAATGAATAATAATAATAACAATGCGAATCAAAGAATTTTTAAATCCTTAATTTCAGAGATTTTTAAATCCTTAATTTCAGAGATTTTTAAATTCTTAATTTCAGAGATTTTTAAATCCTTAATTTCAGAGAATTTTAAATCCTTAATTTCAGAGATTTTTAAATCCTTAATTTCAGAAAATCCTTAATAAAATTTATAAAGACGAAAATTAAAGCAGTAAATAAATTTACGCTCTTTTAGATGAATTTGCCAAAAATTCATGTGTCTTCAGGATTTAAAAAAAACCCTCTGAAATTAATGGATTTAAAATTTTACATGAATTTGCCAAAAATTCATGTAAAGGAGCATAAATTTATATTTAAAGAGCATTTCAGAGAATTTTAAATCCATTAATTTCAGAGGGTTTTTAAATCCTGAAGATGCTTAATTTCACAGATTTTTAAATCCTGAAGATGATTTTAAAGATTTTTTTTTAAATCCTGAAGATGCTTAATTTCAGAGATTTTAAAATTCTGAACTTCTGTTGTGTACCCAATAAAATTCTTAATTTAGGTAAGAAAAGGATAGCACAGGCTTGTAAAGTCTGAAATCACTGATTTATACAGTAAAGTTAAAATTAAAAAATAGTTGCATCTTAAAAAGCATACAAATAGTTTCACGGAGACAAATAGTTGAATCTTAAACCACCGAGGAAAACTTCACACCTTCGACCGGACTTTAAATGTGAATTATGGGTCTGCTGCTAACTAGGATATTAAAAACTTATCATTTGAGGCACGGAATATCGTTGTAGTACCTACATAACATTGAACTCGGACACTATGTTTTTAGTACGCTTTAATTTTTGTATTATAAGGCAGAAAAGCAATTAAGAAAATCTAGACGTCGAGATTTTCTTTTTTTGTGTCTAATTTGTGAAGCACTGTTTGATTAATGTTTTTGCCAAATTTTATTTAAATCCAATGAATTGAAAATTAAACAATGACAAATTTTCTAATTTTTTTTCCCAACTATTGGACAGTCCTTTTTTTGCAGACATTTTGACCTAAGAGGTGACCGGAATGGTCTAATTTTTCCACAATGATTACACAGCAAATTGCGGTCTGTCTGGCATATAACTGGTTCTTGGTGCAAATTTCAAGAAATTAAAAAAGATTTGACTAAAGACGGATGTTGATGTTTTTGTTAATCCTAGAGGCAAATATCACAGAAGAAACTAAAATAAAACAAGATATCAAGTTCCTTCCAAATGGTAAAAATACGTCATTTTCTAGTGGATTCCATCACATGTTGGAATTGACGGACACGAAAGGGCAGATCTTCTTGCAAAAAGAGGAACAGAAGAAGTTCCTGGACAGGGTCCTATCTTTCTTGACTGTTTCAGAAGAACTACATGGGACAAAATTAAGTCATTGTATATTAGTGAATTATTATCTAACACCAAAGGAAAATCTGGGAGACAATGGAGGATGACAGGGAAAAATTTAGTGGAAAAACTATCAAAGAGGCTATTGCCAATTTTAGATTAACTGGACACGACTGACTGGCCGAAATAGGGATTATGAACTCCGATATATGTGTTTTATGTAAGACAGGAAAATGAACAAGGCCCATCTACTTGTTTGCTCGGAACTGGATTCTAACTTACAACAGATTGTTGATTTGTATAATCTTTATTAGAAGGCCGGAAAAAGACAAGTTCTGATCACACGGACTTTTATGGGGATTCTAGCCTTTTAAATTTTTTATCCTCTGCACATTTAACTTGTTTTTAACTGTTTTGAAGACCTTTGGTCATTTTGTTAAGAATTTCTAGTCTTTTCTTTTTGTAATTTTGATTTGTTTATGCTTCTACGGTAAGTGGCCAAATTTGTACGAATTGATTTCTAATAAAGCCATAGGTAACAACAACAACATATAACTGGGCCAACATTTCTTTACAACTTAGAAGTCGGTTGAAACAATTTTCACTCAATTAACCATCTTAAATTCTTTTTTTTTTTTTTTTTCTTTTTTTTTTTTTTTTGGCTTATTACATAACGCGAAATATGCTCAGTTTATTTTCTAGAAAAAAAAAAAATTCTTGCATGAAAGTAAATAATGTAACTCCATTAAAAAAAAAAATCACTCAATTTTTCTACAGCTATGAACTTTGATCTGGATATTTGAAAAGATCGGTTTTTAAAAATAATTATTTTAATATTTTTAAAGACAGATTTTTAAAACGGAGAATGATATTTAATAAGGTTTGAAACGGATATCAGTTTCTTTCAAATTATCCTTTTAAACGAGCATAAAATAATAATCATTTTAAACGAGTATAACAATTAAAACTTTAAACGAGTATAATATAATTAACATTTTAAAAGATCATAAAATAATTATTTTAAAAGAGCATAAAATAATTATCATTTTAAAAGAGCATAAAATAATAATCATTTTAAACGAGTATAACAATAATTAAAACTTTAAACGAATATAACATAATTAACATTTTAAAAGATCATAAAATAATTATTTTAAAAGAGCATAAAATAATTATCATTTTAAAAGAGCATAAAATAATTATCATTTTAAAAGAGCATAAAATAATTATCATTTTAAAAGAGCATAAAATAATTATCATTTTAAAAGAGCATAAAATAATTATCATTTTAAAAGAGCATAAAATAATTATTTTAAAAGAGCATAAAATAATAATCATTTTAAACGACTATAAAATAATTAACATTTTAAATGAGTATAAAATAATTAACATTTATTACATAAAAAAAGAATTCTATGCTTTTGCAAACGTCATTAAAAACTTTCATTAATCTATTAAATGGAAACACATCACAATTTAAATTCTGCCAATGTGATAAAACACGAATTCATTGATTTATAAAAGGTGCAACAGCTTTTACACTAAATACAAATTAAGGAAATTTCAAGTCTCCCAAGGAAATATCTCCCTAAATTAGTGCAAATCTAGAGACGATTTTATTTAATCCTCCCTTAAATAAGGGAAGGAATCCCGTTCCCAAGACGACAACATCCAGGACAATTAAGATGATCAATTCGGTTACATGCCGCAGGAAAGAAACTTTGTTATCTATATCCAGTTACCATGGCAACGACACTTTTCAGTGACGCACCCAGGCGATTGGCGATAAAAGAAGCTGTGATCGCACATCTATATCACACAACAGTGAGCTTTTTCAGATTCATTCCTTTAATACAAGACATTTGCGACAGATTAAGCCATTAAACATGTTTGTATGTTCAGTGTTCTTTTTAATAGGATGAAAATCGTGTAAGAAGTATCATTTCATTTCGGAACATAAAATTTATTTCTATTTAATATTTAAATTTTTATTTCTTCAATGGTCGTTAATAAAACTTTAGTATTCTGAATATGGAGATTTGGTAATGAAATTCTAATAATTTGGATCTGAAGCATGTCATAGAGAAATAATTTGAAATTCCAGTAAACTGAAAGTATGCAGATTCTATTATATTAAATCTGGTAAAAAAAATTCCCTATAATCTAAATCTGGTAAAAAAATATTCCCTATAATCTAAATCTGGTAAAAAAATATTCCCTATAATCTAAATCTGGTAAAAAATATTCCCTATAATCTAAATCTGGTAAAAAATATTCCCTATAATCTAAATCTGGTAAAAAAATATTCCCTATAATCTAAATCTGGTAAAAAAATATTCCCTATAATCTAAATCTGGTAAAAATATTCCTTATAATCTAAATCTGGTAAAAAAATATTCCCTATAATCTAAATCTGGTAAAAAAAATTCCATATAATCAAAATATGGTAAAAAATATTCCCTATAATCTACATATGGTAAAAAAAAACTACTATAATCTAAATTTGGTAAAAAAAAAAAAATACTATAATCTAAATTTGGTAAAAAAAAATTTACTATAATCGAAATCTGGTAAAAATTCCATATAATTTAAATCTGGTAAAAAAAAATTCACTATAATTTAAATCTGGTAAAAAAAATCCCTATATCTAAATATGGTAAAAAAATATTCCCCATAATCTAAACCTGGTAAAAAAAAAAAAAAAAATATAATCTAAATCCAGTAAAAAAAAAAAAAATTACTATAATCTAAATCTAGTAAAAAAAATTACTATAATCTAAATCTAGTAAAAAATTACTATAATCTAAATCTAGTAAAAAAAATTACTATAATCTAAATATGGTAAAAAATATTACTATAAACTAAATATGGTAAAAAAAAATATTACTATAATCCAAATATGGTAAAAAAAATATTCCTTATAATCTGAATATGGTAAAAAAACATTACTATAATCTAAAGATGGTAAAAATATTACTATAATCTAAATATGGTAAAAAAAAAAATTACTATAATCTAAATATGGTAAAAAAAATATTACTATAATCTAAATCTGGTAAAAAATATTACTATAATCTAAATCTGAAAAAAAAAACCCTTATAATTCAATAATAAATAATGCAATTAAAGAGTACATTAAATTATCCCCGCTGATTTATGCTTCAATTTGAACAAACGATGCCAATGACGTCAGGATTAATCATATTCCCATTGTCAGATTGGGATGCCTTATTTTCAATACATACTTTATTTCCCACAATCAGAGAAAATTTTTGCTAAGAGTTAAATGTCATAAGAATCAAATACAAGTGTACTTAATAATTCATCCACTCAGCTAATTGTCCACTAAAAACTTATAAGTTATATCTTTTCTCAACTTGAAATGAAATCAATTATTAAAGTAGCACATGGTGTAATTCTTTCACCTACATTAAACGTTAGACCTCCTTTTATCTGAAAAATTCAAATTAAAGTTCGTGCGAAGATATCACAAACTATTAGTTACTGGTAATTTTCAAACTGCGTAGTAGAATTTCTGTAATCTGTAGTGAAGCAATGATAGAGGAAGCTATTTTAAGATTCGTTGATGCACTTTGTTTATTAATTTTATCATATAAACCAGTGTTTCTGCAATTAAAATTAATTTAGAAATTGATTATAACATCGAGCATGATCTAGAAATCTAGTCAAGGATCTAGGACAGGGGTGGCCAACCCGCGGCGCCTCTTGAACATTTTTCCAGCCCGTGAGATTTTTCACACTTTTACAAAATATATTTATTTTATAATGGCCAAAGAAGTGAAATCTATTGTATAAAAATACATTATGTGCGTATCCATATATTCAAAAATTGTTGAAATTATGAGAAAATTTTTTTATTAAAGTTAAATTTTAAAATAATATTCTTGCTAATATAGGACAGATATTGCCTGTTTTGTTTATGAGTTTACAGTTCGCAGAATAATTAAATTATAGTCACCAATTGCAATAAACACGTTACAATTACAACACCTATTACGACGTGCAAATACACAAATTGAGAACGATTTGCAAAAAAAGCTATGTGAAAAGACTGAAGAAACACATATTGCACCTAGTCAAATAAATATTTTTAACGATTTCATTTTCTTTTATTTCGCTTATATTTATATATTTTTTTTATATTTCATTTTTAGTGTTATATATTTCTTTACAATGCGCGTTTAGTATCATTATTATATTGTTTTTTTTTTCCTTTTTCTGATAAAATGGTTTTAAAGATTTATAATAATAATAATAATTATTATTATTATTCGAATTTTAGTTTCCTATGTTTGAACGTGGAAGGACAGAAATATACGGAATAACAATTTTTTAAAAATAATTACGCATCATATATGAAATATATCATCATTAGACAATTATTATTTTTTTTAAATAAAACAAAACAGTTTTGTTCTAAATTTTTCCCTAAAGCAGTTAATTACTGTTTTAGGATATCATTATAATATAAATAACTCTTCCGAAATATAATAGAAGGAAATTTCTCTCTTTATTTTTAAAGATATGGTAATATATTTCTATTAATTTATATATATATATATACTAAACACAAACGCAGCGATATAGAAAAAGAAAATTATTGGGGGGAGTACCCAATAATAAAAATAATAAGTGTGATATTTGTATCATCAATGAAATGGTTTATATAATTGGAATTTTGACATAAATTGTGAAAAATATTAAATTTTAATTTTTGCAAAAAACAAATTAGAAGTAACAATTTAATTAATTAAATTGTTACTTCTAATTTGTTACTTAGTTTGTTCAATTTATTCTAATAGAATAAAAGTACAATATTTACTAACTGTCATTTTGCAATATGTTGTTTTCAAATACAGACGTCCTTGGTCTAAATTATTCACTAATAGAAAAGTATATTTGTAGCAGATACAGCGTGTTATCGGTAGTTTGGTGCTTTGCAAGCACATTTTGTCGCAATTTTCAAACTTTGTTTGTATCCTCTTCTCCTTCAAGTCGAGCTCAACGGCAGGACTTTTTAATCAACGGATTTATCGTTCCCATACCAGGTTGCCCATATGACAACCTACGGTTAACGGTCATTTATCCAACTTCCAATCAGTTGCCCTAATTTAATATACTATAGACTCAACCACTAGCAACTAGGCCGCTATTTTGCTATTACCGATATTCTCATATCCAAAGCGCTACCAAGTCATTCCAATCTCAAATCATACTACAATATAATCATTATTGTAGTATGGACTGGGCAGATTTTTACCGGTAGATTTAAATTTTTTTTTTTTTTTTTTTTACGGGTTGTCAGCCCTAAGAGCAACAATCATATGAAACCAGGACCTACGGTTTAAAGTGGATTCCGCACCACTACCATTATCCATGGCACCGCCAGGACTCGAACCCAAAGCCTATGGTACCGAGCGCCAATTACTCGGTCATCAGGCCCCATAACATAATATGACATTCACAAAAAATAATAAAATATGGACAAAAAAATTCACATCAAATTTTTAAAGAAAATATGTAACAAAAACATTTAAAATATTATTTAAATATTTTATTTAGAAATAAAAATATTATAGAATTAAAACATTAAAATATTTTCTAAATAATTCTAATAAAATATTTTAATGTTTTAATTCTATAATATTTTCATTTTTAAATAAAATAGTTAAATATTTAAAATATTTTTATTCTATATTATAATAGCTATAATAAAATGCTTATTATTATTTTATAATTATTATTTTAAATAAATATATAAATAAATATTTTACATATATAATATATATATAAAAAATATTATTACAGATATTAAAATAAAGAATAAAAAAAATTTTATATAGAATTAAATATTTCATTTTAGAATAAGACGCAAATGAATTTACATCTTTTAATTTAAAACACTTTGCCCTCAAAGGAAAAAAAAAAAAAGGCACTTTGTATCTTGTTTAAAGAATAAATTTTAATGTACATAAGCGTTTTAAAAATAAAAACTCATACAAACAAGATTCTCAGCGAACAAATGCAGAATCTTGAAATAAAGCTGTACTTAACTTGAATTCACAAATATTCCCAAGAAACACATGTCGCAATCTTCGCTTCATCGCTCTATTAATTATGTCGCTGGGAAAGTAAACCCAACAGAAACGACAACCGCAATTTCTAATGGGACACGCTACATGTGTTTAAAAATTAACGTTGTGAGCATTTGTTTGTGTCGCTGCAAGGACGGTAAATTATGAAAACTCATTCATTTTTTGATGACTTCATTGTTTATTTATTTTGTGTTAACTGCATAGAAAAATAATGTTTTCCTTTTCATTACCAAATACAATAAATGTTAATTTAATTTTGTGAGTTGTGTAATTTTTTTTTTTCCTGCAGAAAAAAAGAAAATGCCATGCATGTTTAATACCTTCCACGGACTATAAAAATATTTTATTTTATAATATTCGACAGCAAATTGTCTTTTTGACCTCAAAAGAATTTTGGGTTTCAGATAACAAAGAGCGAATTCTATAATTTTTTTATTTTTCAAGACAGCGAATTCTATAGCTTTTTTTTTTATTTTTAAGCTTTAGTTTTTACATTAAATTCTACATTTTACGGTTAACATGCATACAAGCCCAGCAGATTTATTTGTTTATTTTACTTTATTTCATTAATTGTTACATTAAATACTACATTTTATGGTTAATCTGTATATCGGCCCAGCCTATTTATTTATTACTTTTTTATCTTATTTCAATGCTAAACTTGTGGATTCCTATAAAAAAGGTATAAGGTACTTAAGTTAAGGCTTGGTTTAGTTTGTCGCTCTACGGTCATCCTGTGCACACGAAGACTAAACAGACCAGGACCTACAGTTTAAAGTGAATTCCGAAAAACCCACCACTCAATCTATGCCACCGACAGGATTCGAACCTGAAGCCTGTGGTACCAATGGCCCGAGCTCTAGCTACTCGACCCCAGGGCGCCCTTACGTTAAGAAGGTGATTATTCTTAAATATCTTATCACTTAATTAAAATTAAACAGTAAGCGATTTTAAACACAAGTAAATGAACAAATATAAATTCAACAATTTTTAAAAAAAACCTGATATAGAATTTAAAAAGTCGCTGTTCAAATAATAAAAATATTAAAATGCGCCAGAATTCTTAAAATTCAAATAATAAAAATATTAAAAATGCGAATGAGTTCTTACATTCAAATAATAAAAATGCCCCTGAATTTCAAAACTTAATAATAAAAAAGTATTTCCAACTCCTTTTAAATTATTTCTGGTTATTTTATTCATATGTTTAGACTGAGTGAAATTAAAAAAATAAAAATAAGTTAACCACAA
Organism: Caerostris extrusa; assembly: GCA_021605095.1. NCBI lineage: Eukaryota > Metazoa > Arthropoda > Arachnida > Araneae > Araneidae > Caerostris > Caerostris extrusa. The sequence continues at coordinate 49,304 of BPLR01021202.1, read as the reverse complement.
TTTGCCAGGATCATTTGTACATGGACCAGATTTGAACGTGGAAAATGCATTTTCATTTTCTTATGCACGCAAAAAGTTGGCTCCGATAGCGCAAAGCAACAACTGGCCTCGTGCCCACACGCAACTTATCAGAGGCTTAACGAGTTAAGAGGTCTTGATGAGCGACGGGAAAGGGATGGCAGGGTCTATTTTTGAATACCGACTCTCCTCCCCGCCGTCTGGCACCAACGCAAGGGAATTCCTCATTTCATAGTTACGTGCAGGCGTAACTACTCACGTAATAGTTTGCAGTTTTATCAGATTAGTAGTGCTGGAAGAATGAAAGGAATGCCTGAAGAATGGAATGGAAGAATGCCTGAAAAGAATTATCCACCTCAAATATCGATCGAAATCAATAAAATTTAACGTGCATATTACATAAATGCGCAAATGAAGGAGAAGATTAATCTTATCCTCCAAGAAACGCCAATATAATCGAAAACCGCCTAGTTTTCCTCCAATATAGTCGAAAATTTCAGTAAATTTAAAAAGTTGTAGAAAATCGTCTAGTCTTCAGCCAATTTAACAACAATAGTCGAAAATTGTCTAGTCTTCAGCCAATTTAACAACAATAGACGAAAATTGTCTAGTCTTCAGCCAATTTAATTGTCGAAAATCGTCTAGTCTTCAGCCAATTTAACAACAATAGTCGAAAATTGTCTAGTCTTCAACCAATTTAACAACAATAGTCGAAAATCGTCTAGTCTTCAGCCAATTTAACAACAATAGTCGAAAATTGTCTAGTCTTCAGCCAATTTAACAACAATAGTCGAAAATCGTCTAGTCTTCAACCAATTTAACAATAGTCGAAAATTGTCTAGTCTTCAGCCAATTTAACACAATAGTCGAAAATTGTCTAGTCTTCAGCCAATTTAACAACAATAGTCGAAAATCGTCTAGTCTTCAGCCAATTTAACAATAGTCGAAAATCGTCTAGTCTTCAACCAATTTAACAATAGTCGAAAATCGTTTCCAGTCTTCAGCCAATTTAACAACAATAGTCGAAAATTGTTCTAGTCTTCAGCCAATTTAACAACAATAGTCGAAAATTGTCTAGTCTTCAGCCAATTTAACAACAATAGTCGAAAATTGTCTAGTCTTCAGCCAATTTAACAACAATAGTCGAAAATCGTCTAGTCTTCAACCAATTTAACAACAATAGTCGAAAATCGTCTAGTCTTCAACCAATTTAACAATAGTAGAAAAACGTCTAGTCTTCAGCCAATTTAACAACAATAGTCGAAAATTGTCTAGTCTTCAGCCAATTTAACAATAGTCGAAAATCGTCTAGTCTTCAGCCAATTTAACAACAATAGTCGAAAATCGTCCAGTCTTCAGCCAATTTAACAACAATAGTCGAAAATCGTCTAGTCTTCAGCCAATTTAACAATAGTCGAAAAATTGTCGTCTTCAGCCAATTTAACAACAATAGTCGAAAATCGTCTAGCTTTCAGCCAATTTAACATCATAATCGGGAGAAGAATTATCCACCTCATATATCGAACGAAATCAATAATAAAAGTTTAATGTACATATTACAGAAATGCGCAAATTAAGGTTTGGTTTGTTTGTCGCTCTACCGTCATCTTGTGCACACTTTAGGTAAAACAAACCAGGACTTACTGTTTAACGTGGATTCCAAACCACCACCAAACATCCCTGCCACCGCCAGGATTCGAACCTGAAGCATTCGGTACCAATAGCCAGAGAGCTAACCAGTTGGCTATCGGGCCACGCTCAAATTAAGGAGAAGATCAATTCTATCCTCCAAGAAACGGAAACAGTGTTATCAAGATTCAAGTAGGTGTCAAATTATTAAAAAGGGGTATTGTTGCCAATTTAACAACATAGTCCAAACTTGTGTAGTCTTCAGCCAACTTAACAATAGTCGAAATCGTCTAGTTTTCAGAAAATTTAACAATAGTCAAATCGTCTAGTTTTCAGCCAATTTAACAACAATAGTCGAAATCGCTAGTTTTCAGCCAATTTAATAACATAATCGAATACTGTCATTTTCCAGCCAATTTAACAGCAGAGTCCGAAATTGTCTAGTTTTCAGCCAATTTAACAGCAGAGTCCGAAATTGTCTAGTTTTCAGCCAATTTAACAACAAAAGGAAATTGTCTCAGTTTTCAACCAATTTAAATAACATGGTTGGAAATCGTATAGCATTCAGCTAATTTAACAACACAGCCGAATATTGTCTAGTTTTCACACTTAATTGTAAGAGAAAATCCGATTAGGTTAGAAAGAGCATATTAATTGAGCAGATATATATCGTTGGCAAAGTTAGCAATTAATTTTCGTTATTTAGTTGTAATCTTTTATTCGTACACATTTTTCTAAGCTTTTTGTTTATACCCCAGTTTGACGTCACATGCTGAAAGCATATGATTGGTTATGACGTGGGGCACGGATGCATAAAAAGCCCATGAAGTGTGTGGGATTTACGGAGAAAGAAAAGGAGAGAGGGCTGCTTGGTTGGTTGCAGACGATTTAATCCTGTTTAAGTTAAAACCAAAATATGGTTTTGTAAATTTTACCATTTATTTTAAATATATAATAAAAATTTATTTAGTTAAATTAATTAAATGTAGTGATTCATGCGTCTTCTATACTCTTCAACACTGCTCTCCGCTGTGCCGCTGGTGGTGAGAGAGCATTAGAGGTGAATTCAATCCGCTGGCGACATTGTTGTAGGCACAGTTTCTAAAAATCCAGATCTCTAATCCAATTTGTTTAATAAAAAATAGGAAGATTAACTGCAACTCCCGTAGAAAAATCGATGTAAGTGTACAGGGTATTTTGTATAAAAAAAGTTAAATTACTTAAAAATACCCATTTCTAAATTGATTACTAATATCTGATTAAAATTGCAGAAACAAATTAAAGGGCAAATATTCAGCCAAATTTAAAACACAAATTCATTTCAAATCAAATGAGAAATTATACAGACATTTACAAAATTCTGATTCAAATATAAATAACTAAAATAACGGGCAATTATTAACAACAACTCCCAACAAATAATAGTATAATTTCAAAATAAGGAATTACTCGAAAGAAAAAAAATTTCAAAAAAGATGTCTATTAGTTATAACAAATTAAGTTTATATAAGTTACAACTTTTTCCCATTATATAGGGAAAAAGTGAATTCAGAATTTACTGGAAACACATTTGTTAATAAAATATATTTTTTAACGTTTATACTACACTTTATTTTCTGCTATTTTTTAACGAGCTAATTTCTCAGAAAAGTTTATTTTATGACGTACGTATGAAGCGTTTATTGCTCAAGATTTTATCGGCAAAACTTGTGCGTCAAGGATTTCTCTTAAAACGAGTTTTAGGATTTCAAAAAAATTTGCAAATTTCAATTATTCAGAAGAAAAATTGATTAAAAGATTTTAATGTACGAATTTTTCTACACTGCTTTGAGTCATGAAATAATGTATATATATATACAGGGTGATTATAATTAAAGTCCCACTTTCAAAATGCTGTAAAAAAATTAAGAAACACTCATCACAATGAGTTCAAATTTGAACTGAAGATACTTGAAGGTGAGAACGGTACGGAATCAAAAAACAGTTACAAAATGTTTTAATAGATGGTGCTGTAAGGCCCATAAAGAAAGTGAATTCGGCTGTCAGTGACATTTTGAATCGAAATGACAACGTATTTGGTATGAGTTGCACATTAAATCAACTGTAGTGTTCAATGTGCTCGACTGTTTCAGTTTTTTGACGGAAAAATGACTTCCAAATCATTCAATAGTGGCGACTCTGTTAGTGAAAAGCCCATCCACCACGGGAAGGCCATACCAAATAGGATGGAAAAATCAGTGGAACTTTTTTTTTGATGCCATAGAGTTTCCCCCTTCTTCAAGTATCTTCAGTTCAAATTTGGACTCATTGTGACGAGCGGTTCTTTTACAGTCTTTTGAAAGTGGGACTTTAATCATAATCACCCTGTATATACATAAAGCAAAAGATTTGTGTGTTCTGGCTATATTTCTTATAATTTAAAAATTATATATTTAAAGAGCTTTTTCTTTTAACTCATGCAAGCCAAAAATAGTAAATAAATAAAAATATTAGCTCATGAAATTAATTTAAATATAAAAATATATAATGGGCCCATATGCAGGATACCCATAAAATTTAGAATTTACTGTAAGCACAAAAGGCATGGCAGTATTCTTAAAAAAAATAAACTATAGAACTCAAACGACTTTCTGTTCTGGAAAAATCTAATTTTCGATTTGAATTAAAATTGTCTTTGTTTTCACTACTAGACGATACTTTTGAACAATTTATATTATTTAGTTACTTAATTAGTTGTATAATTATTAGCACGTGAAGTAATTTTTAAAAAATTTAAAAAAAAATACAATTTTATAAAAATATACATAAAAAAACTGAAATCTGCTCGGCAAATTTCACATTATCATGTGTGACATTAGTCAAATTCCACATTATCATTCGAGAACGGATGAATAAACTCAGGAATATGCCAATGTTTAATAACGCACGAGATACATGAAGCAATTGATTGGAATACTACAAGAATGCTATCTATTCGTGTGGCTATTGAATTTGGCCAATGTTGAGTAGATCAAGAACTTCATGAAGAATGAATTGTTCAAGAATTTCTAAAAGAATATACAAAAATATTTAAAAAAATGAAATATTCGAAATTCTACAAGAAACGTTATCACATACAATAGCCAAAAGAATATATCAATGTTTGAAAATTCTAAGCTTAAATGAAGAATGAAGTATCCCAAATAAAATAAGAGGCACTATACATCTACATAAGAACGGGAAAATGCCAAAAGTGATAACTATGAAACTTCAAGAAGAAGGAATGGATTAACGCACAACGAGTACTTATAGCCATTGGATATACAAATGTTTAAAATCCCAAGCCAAGACGTGACAAGTGCTTCAAAACCATACTACAAACACTTCACACAAAAGCCAAATTCTCCAGAAAATTCCTTAAGACTAACGTTATTCATGAAGCATTTCAAGAGTTAAGGAGCCCAAAGTATCATTTTCGGACAAAATTTGAAATGGAATAAAAATGAAATTAAAAAATATTTATTTTACTAGTGCGATATTTGTTTCTCCACTTTTTCACTTAGCTTTTGCAAATCGATCTCAATTTGGGTATTTGCACATCATAATGGGTATTGCAGGTTTGCGTCCGTTATGCGTTTTTGTGTTTAGTCTATTTCATTTTAGAAAAAACGATTCGCAGGTGTAAGTTGAACGAAAAGCGCCAACAACTTGAACTAAGTCTGGTTTGCTCTGCTTTCAACAATCAACTGTGCGTATCTAGTGGCCACTGCTGCCACTTAAAGTGAAACAAAGAACCTGTTATATTAGACGTTCCAAGATGCGCGTTCATCATGAGTTCGTAGAATATAATTTCATTATTCTGAGAACTCATGACTGTTCAATTCATAAATAAAACAGGCAATATCTATCATATATCCGCAAGAATATTATTTTAAAATCAAAGTTAATTTTTTCTCATAATTTTGACAGTTAATTTTTGAATATATGGATCCACACATAATGTATTTTTTAATAGATTGGTTTTTCACTACTTTGGCCATTATAAAATAAATATATTTTGTTGTGATAAATCTCACGGACGGAAAATATTCAAGGCGGGCCGCGGGTTGGTTACACTCCTGACTTACGCCTTGTTCAACCAATACCAACCTAATTGAAATAAAAATTATCAGGATTAACTATTTGTAAGCGTTTTGCTTAATCTATTGCAAATCAATTTCTAAATTAAAAATATATAGATAATTTTTTTGAATCGAAATATTAATGAATAAATTATTAAACAAATTCTGTTATTTCAATGAATTAGAGAATGTTCATTTAAATATTTTTCAAATCTTCAATTTGTAAATATAAGGTTGAAACTTTTTCTTAAACAAATTAAATCAAGCTGTAAATAAATTAAATGCTAGATAATTTGTATTGATTAGTATTCAGGATCTTTTAATTATTCTAGTTATAAAAATACACTAAAATCAATTTTATTATATTAAAAAAATTCTGTTTGGGGATGATTTGCCATATATGAGTGACGTCAAAAAACAGCAGCCAAGCCTTAAAAGTCTGTGACGGCACTGTCATGTGGCAAGGAACGGAAATAGAATGTTATTATTTTAGCTATTTTCTACGACAGTGCTAGTGGAATGTGTTTACCACTGCTATAGTATCAATCAATTTTCAATTTGTTTTATATATCTACAGCCTCGTAAAATTTTTGGATGTTTTACCATATGTGAGTGACGTCAAAAAAACCTGCAGCCAAGCCTCTGTGACGTCACTCATGAGGCCAAGGACATGTAAATATGAATGTTATTACTTCAATCAATTTGTACGACAATGCTAGTGGAATGTGTTTACATCTGCTACTGTATCATTCATTTTTTAATTTGTTTTATATACCTACAACTTCGTAAAAAAATTCGGATGTTTTACCATATGTGAGTGACGTCAAAAAAACCTGCAGCTAAGCCTCTATGATGTCACTCATGTGGTCAAGGACAGGAAAATAGGATTGTTATTACTTCAGCCATTTTGTACTCCAGTTCTAGCGGAATGTATTTACTACATCTGCTATTGCACCATTCATCTTCTAATTTGTTCTATATACCTGCAACATCATAAAAAAAAATATTCTGGATGCTTTACCATATGTGAGTGACGTCAAAAAGACCAGCAGCCAAGCCTTAAAGTCTGTGACCTCACTCATGTGGCCAAACACAGGAAAATAGGAATGTTATTACTTCAACCAATTTGATCGATAGTTCTAATGGAATATGTTTACATCTGTTATTAGAAATCTTTTACATCCTTAGAAACCTTTTATCTGATACCTTGAAACCTGGAATTTTTTTAAAAAAGAGAATCTCAAAAGTTATTACATTCTGTTTAATGTGTGTGTGTGTGTGTGTGTGTGTGTGTGTGTGTGTGTGTGTGTGTGTGTGTGTGTGTGTGTGTGTGTGTGTGTGTGTGTGTGTGTGTGTGTGTGTGTGTGTGTGTGTGTGTGTGTGTGTGTGTGTGTGTGTGTGTGTGTGTGTGTGTGTGTGTGTGTGTGTGTGTGTGTGTGTGTGTGTGTGTGTGTGTGTGTGTGTGTGTGTGTGTGTGTGTGTGTGTGTGTGTGTGTGTGTGTGTGTGTGTGCGTGCGTGCGTGCGTGCGTGCGTGCGTGCGTGCGTGCGTGCGTGCGTGCGTGCGTGCAGGATTTGTTTTGTCTGCTAATCCAATTAGCAGATGGCGTCATTGAACGGTATGTATTGACGGAGAGTTTTCCACCATGTGTGGGAGTAATGAACTCTGAACTTTGACCCCAGGAGAAGGGGACAGGACCCCTGAGAGCAAGGTTGAGGGTCGACGAGAGCGAACAGCAAAAAGAAGGGGTCTAAATAATTACTGTAAATGTAAATGTAGTTGTAAATAATAGTTTGCAATTAAAAATGGCTAGAAAAGGGCATCCTGTTACCTTCATTTGTTTCTAAATCACCTCTTAGATACCGACCAAAACACCACATCCTATATATCAGGGGTGGTCAACCCACGACCCGTCTTGAACATTTTTCCGGCCCGTGAGATTTATCCCACTTTTACAAAATATACATTATTCATGCATATATATGACCCATTTTGAGAAATCTGGCACAAAAATTGTTAGGTTTTTGGTTCAACTTACATCCATTAATCGTTTTTTTTTTTTCGAAAATTAAATTAACCAAACACAAAACATGCTCAAACATAACGGATGCTAACCTGCAATACCCATGACGATGTGCAAATCCGCAAATTGAGATTGATTTGTAAAAGCTAAGTGAAACAGTGAAGAAACAAGTATCGCACTAGTAAAATAATTTTTTTTTTTAATGATTTCATTATTTTTTATTTCATTATTTATACATTTTTTTTATATTTCATTTTTAGTGTTATATAGCTCTTTACAATGTGCGTTTTAGTATCATTATTAATATATTATCTAAGATTACATTATAAAAATATAAAAATAACTCATTATGTTTCAATTTTTTACGCCAAAAAAAAAAAAAAAAAAATGTCTATAGTGGGTCTAAATTTAATATGGGGATATATAATTTTATATGCGGCCAGCGGAGTTAAGACGCATTTCCAAAGTAGCCCGCAAGATCATTTTCATTGCCCACCCCTCCTATATGTATAATATGGTTATATTCCACTATTCTAATCAGTTCCGCTTTGCAATAATCAATAAACGAGACAGAAAAATCCTTATTTCAATTTCCGGAGGATATGTTAAAAGATTCGAGTCATTTCAAAAAAGGTTTTTATTCCAACAAAGTATTCCATGGTATGTGTGTAATCATATCATGTAATAAATTTAGTTTGTGGTATTCCCTTTTAATACTTATATTACGTTCTATTTTTTAAATTCTGTATCTTTCTCTATATCTGCAATTTGTTAGGTGATTGAGGATATATATTAATTCCCATCTTAGTACTTAAAAATGAACAAGTGTTTCTTGAAGGTTCCCTCTATGGAACATGTTCTCTAAAAATTTTTAGGATTCATAAAAACAAAAATAAATTTTCTGAAGTACCTGAAGATAAAATAGTTACAATGATGAAATTCCCATAAAACTTTAGTTAGAATTCTTGAAGGGCATGCACAATAATAAATGTAATTCAGCACAGCTATAGGTTACATAATGCCAGATAAATATTATTGAAAAAGAATTGTATTATATCATAAAATATTTCATTGTCTCTATGCCACTAGATGTAGTTTGTTAACAATAATCCTATTAACAGTAAAGAAACATATTTCAGTGCACTTATTAAAATGCTTACAAAACAATTGAGTAATCAAAGAAATACTGATCAATGCTATTCAAATTTCAAATTTCTCTTTTAAAGTAGTTCACATAACGCCAGTTACAAATGATTGGAGAAGAATTGTATTATATCATAATAAAATTTTTCATTAATTTTTATGACATTTTTATATCTGTATACTGAGCACGAACAACATTAGAGAAACTGAAATACAATTCATGCACAAAATTATTGGTTTTGAATGAATCTTATGTTCTATGGCAGATGTAGTTAATTTAATAGTTTATGAATGAAATTGAGAATGTTCATTAAAAAATTAATGTTCATTTAAAATTATTAATGTTAATTAGTTGAAACTTTTTAAAACAAATGAATTAAAAACAACAACAAAATTAAATGATAGATAATTTGTGTTAATAAGAATACAACATATTTTAATACTAACTAAAAAAATTATTTTAAAACTAAACAGCAGTAAAATCAATTTCATTACAATTAACATATGACAAACAAACCTGCACGTTGCATTAAAAACTAGCTGCCAAGACTTTTGTTTGAGGTATAGATTCGACCGACCCAGTACATAAAGGACAAGTTTCAACCCATGTTTGCTAAATACACGGTCGACCGTGTTATGCCATGTACCTGTGTTCAAGGTACCTAGTACACGGAAAATTGGGTTTCAATATATTTTGTTAAGTACATAGATACACACATCTCCGAATACCCGTGTTTTGAGTGAATGTCACACATATTCGTATCCATGTTAAGGAAATAAAGATACAAAAAAAAAAAAATGGGTTTCAACTATGTTTAATGAAAAGATATATGTATCTAAGGTTACATATCCCGGCTGTGCCATGGGTGTTTGTAGTGGTTCAGAATCCACTTTAAACCGTAGGTCCCGGTTCTAATAGGATCGTAGAGCGTTGTGGAGGCATTGTTACTCCGCGTCCGTGTCTTATCTTCAAGTTACACGCGCCCCCTGGGTAGTGCAAAATGAGTAACGCCTGTGCAACCTTTATGGCATAAAAGATCACGGTCTATTGCCAACTGCATTAGGAAAAAAAAAAAATCATTTAGGGGCCTGAATGGCCGAGTGGCTAGCGCTCTGGCACTCGGTACCACAGGTTTCGGGTTCGAGTCCCGGCGGTGCCATGGGTGTTTGTAGTGGTTCGAATCCACTTTAAACCGTAGGTCCCGGTCCTAATAGGATCGTAGAGCGTTGCGGGGCATTGTTACTCTGCGGCCGTGGCTTATCTACAAGTTACACGCGCCCCTTGGGTAATGCAAAGTGAGTAACGTCTGTTCAGCGCTTGCCATAAGGCATCCAAGACCAAGCTGTCTAAGTGTTTGCCAGCTGCATTAAAAAAAAAAAAAAAAAAAAAAAAAAAAAAAAAAAAAAAAAAGTTACTCGTGTTTTGGGAGAATGTCACACATATCCATTTGAAGGAAATAAGGATACAAGAAAAAAATGGGTTTCAATAAATGTTCAATGCACGGATCTAAGGTGGTTACCCGTGTTTTGAGAAAATGCCACATGTTTCCCGTGTGAAGAAAAAATAAGGATACACGGGAAAATGGATTTCAACGCATGTTTAATGCATGGATATATGTATCTAATGTTATCCGTGTTTTGAGAGAATGTTACATATATCCGTATCCCGTGTTAAGGAAATAAGGATACACGGAAAAATGGGTTTCAACAAATGTTTAATCCACGGACCTAAGGTTATCCGTGTTTTCAGAGAATGTCGCAAATATCTGTATCCCGTGTTTAGGAAATAAGGATACCAAAAACTGCGTTTCAACCCATGTTTAATACACAGATATATATGTTTCCAAGCTTACCCGTGTTTTGATAGTATATTACATATATCCGTATCTCGTGTTAAAAAATAAGGATACGTATAAAAATGGGTTTCTACCTATGCGTTACGCAAGGATATACGTATCTAAGATAACCAGTGTTTAAGAAACCATCTTATGCGCACCATAGGATGGGTTTACTCATGTTAAATACATGAATAAGCCTGTTAGCAGGTATTCAAGTTTTGAGGGTCTCTCAAATACTCCAGTACTTGTTTTCAAGAAACCAGGGTTGAGACAGATGGGTAGATTTATTCCTATGTTTGCTAGAAGTATTCCTATGTTTGTTTTGCTAGAAGTATTCCTATGTTTGTTTCGTTTCATGGAAGAGCTAGTTTCAACCTATGTTTTCTAAATACACAGGGACACATATAGCTGGTATGTTTTAGAAAGCTTTAGTTTTTTTTTTTTCATTTGAAGTTTGGATTAAAGAAAAGTCAAAAAGAAAATATGAAGCAGTCAAGTTTTCCTCAAAATGTCAAACATTATTCATCGAAGTAATGCACGCGTAAATAGAAATGCATAAATACCGAAACTCATAAATTTAATAGCTTCTTTGCCTTAAAAGCATTACGCCGAATTCAGGGCCAGCTGGCACGAAATCGGAGCTATTTTGGCACGGGTTGCGAACTTGTTGCTTGAGCTGACAAACATATTTTCACACTATTTCTAAAATGAAAGTAAAGTTATAGCTTTCATATCTTTAAAGAAATATTCACAGAATTTTTGCGGAGTGATTTCTGCAAGTAACATAGCGACTGATGTTTGAACGAGAGGACATATTCGAATTACAATCTTTAATTGCCCGAATTCAGACACCTAAACAAAATGGCAACATATAGATCTGGAATAATTTATTTCATTTTGTTGTGTATATTAGAACAAGTAATATATAAAAAAAAATTTTAAAGTCAATTCCTACTTTTTTTTTTTACTATATTGCAGAAAAGAACTTTACAAATAAAAGTTGAAATTTCCCTCTTACATCTGGCGCCATCTATGGGTAGATACATGCAACTTAAATCTATAAAAAACTAAAATTAATTAAATGAATTTAATTACTGAATTAATTTTTGAAAAACTGTACTAACATCCAGTGTCATCCACTACAAGTACAAAAAAATTTCTTTGAAATTGAGTGGATGATTAAAAAGTATTGACGATTGAAAATTTGAACAAGATATATATAGCGAGAATGTGAGCTAATAGTAGGAATTGAAAAACGTCACTGAAAATTGAAAAGTTACTTAAATTTCAATTTTCAGTGACTTTTTTCACAATGACAATTTCACATACTTAAGAAGCCAAAATGGAATCAAAAGAAGAAATTTATCAATTAATCTGAAATTTTGTACATTAGTTCAAATACATTTTTTTTTAACTTGGATGACACTGGATGTTAATACAGTTTTTTCAAACATTAATTCAGTCATTAAATTTAATTCATTAATTTTAGTTTTTTTTTTAGATTTTTAAATTGCATATATCTACCAATAGAGAGCCAGATAAACTTAAAAAAAAAAAATGAATGAAAAATATTTATAAAGGACTTTCTGCAATAGAGTGGGAAAAAGTAGAATTGAATTTAAAAAAAATTTTTTTTTTTTTTTATTACTTGTTTTAATTTCAGATTTTTTTTCCCCTTCAAGCTAGCACGAAAAAGTTGAAAGAATAATAAGAAAAGTGCAAAATTTTAGAGTCATCAATAAATATTTTTCGATTCCACTTTTGGTATCTAAATACTTAAAATTAGCCGAAAATGATGCAAATTTTCACTTTTCAGTGGGTTTTTTATTTTTTTTATTTTTACTTCTTGCAAGCGTGGAAAAAACATTACTGTAAATGAGTGTGCGTATGCTATTGTCCATTTTAGTGCCAGCTATTGTTCATTTTAAGATTTAAAATTCGAATCAGAAGGTATTTATTAATTACTATAAAACTTTGCACTCATTTTCTCATATGGGGCCTGAATGGCCGAATGGTTAGCGCTCTGGCGCTCGGTACCCAGGTTTCGGGTTTGAGTCCCGGCGGGGCAAGGATGTTTGTAGCGGTTCGGAATCCACTTTAAACCGTAGGTCCCGGTCTAACATGAGCGTTACGAGGTTATTGTTACTCCGCCTCCGTAGCTTATCTCCAAGCTACACGCTCCTCTTGGGTAGTGCTAAATGAGTAACGTCGGTGCAGCTCTTGCCTTAAGGCATCAAAGCCAACTGTCTAAGTGTTTGTCAGCTGCATTAAAACAAAAAAAAAATTCTCATATGTATGTGTTCTTTCAACTTTTTAGGAAAAAAGCTGAAATTAAAAAAAAAAGTAACTGAAAATTGAAAAGTTACCTAACTTTCAATTTCCAGTGACATTTTTTCGCAATGACAATAATAACGATTTCGCATACTTAAGAAGCCAAAATGAAATCGAAAGAAGAAATGTATTGATTAATCTGCAATTTTGTGCATTATGCTTCTAAAACCATTCGCTCTAATATACCTATATCGACTTAGTCATTGTATATGAATATATTAGAGCGAATATATCCGATAACAACGGGAATAACTTGAGTCATTTCCGTTGTTAGAGTAACAAATGCTCTCGAATACTATCAGTTGAATTATGGAAATCTTGAGCGAGTTAAATCTCAATATTGCATTCGGAGAATTGTAATGCAAATTAAATGTAATTGATGTGTGTGTGTAAATGTAAATCCAATGTAAATTGAAAATGAAACAAAACCAATAATTTTCTTTTCCAAAATATTTGAAATTACTGTTAAAAATGAAATAAGGAGGCAATTAAATTACATCCTTCAATAATACAACCAATAGCAAAGGCAGTGATTGCTTTACCATCAGTGTTGAATTTTTCAGCACTGAGGCTTATAAAAAGCTGTCTTGGATCAACAATTGGAAGAAATTTTACGGAAGCTATTTTATTATTAAGAATAAATACGATTCAATGTATTACAAAGCCCGATTCGTGGCCCAGTGGCATAATGCGCAGCAGTATGCAGGAAGACCGAGGTGCGAATCCACTGTCGACAATGCTTCTTAAACTAGGAGACTAGATGACGACGGTGACAGTGTATAAAGTATTTCACATTAATAGGACTGTCTAGTGGGAGTTTTTTCTCCTATACGACACGCAAATGCGGATCAACACTTATTCTCTCCCTCATCACCCACATCTAAGTACAAACAAGTAATATAAAAAAAAAAAATTGTAAAGTCAATTCCTACTTTTTTTCACTCTATTGCAGAAAGTCCTTTATAAATAATTTTCATTCATTTTTTTAACTTTATCTGGCGCCATCTATTGGTAGATACATGCAACTTAAATCTAAAAAAAAAAAAAAATTAAATTAATCAATTAAATTTAATGAATGAATTGATATTTAAAAAAACTGTATTCACATCCAGTGACATCCACTGCAAGTTCAAAAAAAAAAATGCATTTGAACTTGAGTGGATGAATAAAAAAAAGTATTTTATGAACGATTGAAAATTTGAACAAGATATAAATAGGGAGAATGTGAATTAATAGTAGCAATTGAAAAATTACGTCAAAGAGTCGGAAAGTTTTTGTCCCACTCCCCTTATCAGCTTAAAAGTGCAGGGGCTAAGTTTTTTTTTTTTTTTTCTTACATCGTCAGACCTCGTGTGCTACTTATGTAAACAAGAACAATATACCGATGAGAAAATCCGGAAAATTCCTACCAAGCAGCCTGACTGACTATCGATGCGTTTTACAATCGTCATCCGAGTCTATTAGTTTTTGAAAGCAGTGAAGGCAACGGACGTCGCCTGAAAATTGGCTAAATCGTGGTTAAATTTTGTACACTATAACCACGAGTCGGGTTTAATTTATTGGCATGTATTAAACTGGTACTCGTTCATTAAACTGAATCTAATGTCTTGCTGCACACGCTCTCTAAATTCCATCGAGTTTTCTCGTTTCGGAAAGCAATGACTGCAACGGACGCATACCAGAGCTCTCTTAGATGCTAATAACACACAAAAGTCATACTTATTTTACGCATATTCCAAGTAGAATGCGAATATTCGTGTGTTGTGATTACAATATTAGATGTATATTTTTATGTAAAACAAAAATATAAATAAGCGTATTATGAATTGTTCGATGCAAATGCGTTTTGTGTACAAGGATCTTGTGTATTTATCAATCTTTCTAGTATTTAAACGATGAAAATGGAGTTGCACAATTACAGTAGCTTATCAACGTAATAAACATTCTGTGATAAAAAAAAATCGAGATTATAAAGTTTTATATAAATTACAGCTATCAAGTAATAATAATAAATCTCAAGTTTGAAAGATAATTTATTAAATATATCTACATAAATAAAAAAAATGATAAACTAATCTCTTTCACGAATCTTTAAAATTTAAAAAAGAGTTATAACCATATATTTTTTTGAAACTTTTACAGCGATTAAATAAGTATTGTTTTGTATAAATAAACAAAAGTTTTGATTATTTTTTAGCTACTACTTTGTTTAAATAATAATCATGATCATACAATCTTAAAAAATTTGAACAATAGATATACTAATAAATTAAAATTACATTTTTTTCCATTACAGAAAAACCATTTGCACATTATTACTATGTTTCTTTAAAATTATTAATTAAAGTAAAATACAAATTTTCTACTCTTATAGCATATTTTTTAATGGCACATAATTCAGAAACGGCAGCAGTGATAGGTCATCACAGCAACAAAAGGCAAAAATATTTCGAAAATAAATTTAGTCTCCGAAATAGAATTCTTTCTAGAGAAAAATATATATATATTTTTTTAAGTGATTATTGTTCTTTCGAAACATATCTCAAACGATTCAAAGACCTCTTAGAAGGTGTTTGCTATTACAGAAAAGATGGTAAAACATTCTATTATGCCCACTAATAGAAACATGGCACCTGAAAATACTCTCTAGACTAGACAATTTCATAAACAGAGGTGCAGTAAACGTAATTTATAACTATGGACGAGATTGAAAATCATCAACTCAATTAACTTTATAGAAGGAAATGAATCATTAATAATAAAAATTTATACTAACTGAACTTCTTCAACGGCGAAACAGCCCCATGGTTGGCCAAGGCCGTCTGCCTATTGGCAGATTTCGAGCCAGGAGATATTTTCTTTTGCGGGATAAGGCTGTCAGCCCAAAGCTCTACAATCATATTAAACCGAGGCCTACGGTTTAAAGTGGATTCCGAGCCACTACAAACATTCATGGCACCGCCGGGATTCAAACCCGAAAAACCTGTGGTCACTCGGACATCAGGCCCCATTAACTAAACTACATTTAGAGAACTATCGCATGAATAAACAAATACTTAGTCTTTCAAAAAATGTGCAATCTTTGCTGACATTTCTTCCTAATAAATAAAAACGAGAGTCATTTAGATCTTTGGCAATTTTTGTGTATTATAAAAAAAATTATCCATGTTTTATTAATATTAATTTAAGTATTATTACTAGTTTCATGAATTCTCAAAATAATTTACTTGTACAGGTTGTTTTTCAGGTAAAAATGTTCCAATTTATTTAAAATCACTTTTTTTTTTAAATAAAGTGATGGTACTTTTCTACAAGTACCAAAGTTTGAGTTTTATTCACAACATTAACACTTCAATCATTCAAACTTCGCTCATTTTTTCCCGCAAAGATAAGATAGCTTGAAATGTAAACACCAATTTCCTAGACAACAATATTATTTTATAAAGTTGAAGCGAAGCAGTCTTAATTAAGCAATCTCGTTCTAAAGCTTACGGCAGCAAATTAGTGATATTTTGAAGAAGTAGAATTATTATTGGGGCCTGATGGCCGAGTGACTACCGCTCTGGCGCTCGGTACCACAGGTTTCGGGTTCGAGTCCTGGCGGTGCTATGAATGTTTGTAGTAGTTCGAATCCATTTTAACCGTAGGTACCGGTATAACATAACTGTTGGGCGTAGGGCTGACAATCCTTCCCTGCGAAAAGAAAACATTTCCTGTATTGAAATCTGCCAGTAGGCAGACGGCCTTGGCCCAGCATGGGGCTGTTGCGCCAATGATGATGATGATGAGAATCATATGGGCGGCCTGATGGCCGAGTGACTAGCGCTCTGCCCCAGGTTTCGGATTCGAGCCCCGGCGGTATCATGGATGTTTGTAGTGGTTCGGAACACATTTTAAACCAAAAGTCCCGGTATGATATGACTGTCGGGTGTAGGGCTGATAATCTTACCCCGTCAAAAGAAAACATCTCCTGTCTCGAAATCTACCAGTAGGCAGACGACCTTCGACCACAATGCGGCTGTTGCACCAATGAATAATAATAATAATCGACTGTGCCCATAAAATAGAATATTGAAGGTAAAAACAAAACGCATAACAACATTCTTAAAAAAAATAATAATAATAACGAATAAGAAACATTAAAAGTGGTTAAGGAAAAAAAAAAAAAAAAAAAAAAAAAAAAATTTCAAGAAAACGAAAAATTACACTCTCGAAAACAATACCCATAATTTTATGTTTGAAGAAATTCTATTCTCCGAAAAAAATAAAAGCATTAAATTCATTACTTTCAGTTTAGATCAGAAATGGCTGACGTATGGCGTACGTGCTGAAAACGGCGTATTGAATCTTCAGAAAACTCTATAAAATTGTGTATGACCTACATATAAACCCATAATTATTCTACCACTAAACTCGTAAGGACTCATTTTTTATACTGTTTTCTCTTAAGCAACAAGCACCGACAAATGTTGGCATACGTCATGAGATACGCAATCGGTATACAGCTGACTTCCTTATCACAATGTTCGAAGTACTTCCGATTCTTTTATAAGTCATTGAATACAAAGAAATAGACTTCTGATTTATTTAATAAATACTTTAATTGCTCAACAAACGTTTTGGCTATGATTAGTAACATAGGGAAAAAACACATATTGATCTCCTTTATTAAAAATCCTTATTCCTCCTCATTATTTAATAATAATGAGGAGGAATAATAATTCTACTTCTTCAAAATTTAATGAACTTTCCTCACTCTTGTAAAACGTTCGATACAAAATAATTTACAGCGATTATTGTCATTTGGATTGGCTTGCTTTGTCACTACGGTCATTTTGTGCACACTTTAGGCTAATTAGACCCGCACCTACAAATTCGTGAGTTCCGAACCACCACTACTACTATTACAACACCACAGCACATCACTGCGCCTAGAGCTGAGTTGCCCCTATACAGTTTGGGAAGGATGTAGGTGAGAAGTCTGATGGGGCTCTGTGACGCTCTACGTTCATAGGAGACCGGGACCTACGGTTTACGGGCCTACGGAGTGTCTCGCTCGGTGCCACAGGTTTCGGGTTCGAGTCCCGGCGGTGCCATGGATGTTTGTAGTGGTTCGGAATCCACTTTAAGCCGTAGGTCCCGGTCTTCTATGACTGTAATAGTAGTTACGGAGCAGAAGTCAGACACCTACGTGTGTTCCATCAGAACAGAATGCAGCCCTCTTCCCTCCTTCCATGAGAGATACGACGACAATAACAACAACCTACGGCAAAGTGGATTCTGAACCACTCAGAAACATCCATGCCAAAGCCAGAATTCAAACCTGAAGCATGTGGTACCAACGCCCAGAGCACTAGCCAATTGGCCATCAGGCCGCTGTTGTCATGTGGAGAATTTCTAGTACCAAGAAAAATCTCTCACAGTTATAAATACAGTTTTAAGAGCCACATACGCATGCGTACGAGAACTTTCGTCAACGAAAATGTTTTTTTGCAGTCATGGTTGACTGATTTAAATTCGAACTCTTTGATGATTTCTGTAACCAGTTTTAACTCTTAACATTTCAAGCTTAAGAAGAAAAAAAAAGGATTTTTAAACGTCTCATAAAAGAAACTTTTGCTTATTTCATTTTTGTAGGAAATTCCTTTTTTTTAAACTGCGAAAAGTATATAAATAACAAATCATTATACAGTGACAATTAAATCTATCCATGAAACCATATTTTAAAGATGCTGAGAAAGGATATAATACAATGGCGGTCTTGCAATGATTTAGAAATGCATGTAGAATTGGTGAAATTATTTAATAATTATGTTTTTGACAATGATGGTTTAAACATCCAAGCCTGCATAATGAGTCTATGGTTGTTATATAATGTATAAAAAAAATATACTAGAAGCACAACGGCAATAGCTGGAAACAGTAAAAATAATCACGATTTTAACTTAAAATAATCATGATTTTAATTTGAAAGATGCTGAATTATTGTAGATGCACAACCAATTGTTTTTTTTTTTTTTTTTTTTGTTTTTTTCAAATAAACTAATTTTTCAGCAACAATGCGAAGAAATAAAAGTTTCATCCGAAGTTAAGAGAAAAGAACAAATGATGACAGCTGAAATAGAAACTGTGTTGGCAAAATAGAAAGAAATTCAAAATGATGCAATGAAATGGAATACAAACAACTCTCGATTATCAGAACTCCATAATTATTTAATGAAAAGTGCATGCTGTTTTTCATAAGAAAAGTAATATAAAAAAATATTTTTTAAGTCAAGTCCTACTTTTTTTTTTTTTTTTCACTCTTTTGCAGAAAGTCCTTTATAAATAATTTTCATTCATTTTTTTAAGTTTATCTGGTGTCCTCTATTGGTAGATATATGCAACTCAAATCTAAATAAAAAACTAAAATTAATTAACTTAATTTAATTACTGAATTAATATTTGAAAAACCTGTATCAATATCAAATGTCCTCCACTACAAGTTCAAAAGTAGAAGAGAACTTGAGTGGATGAATAAAAAAAGTATTTTATGAACGATTGAAAATTTGAACAAGATATATAGAAGGAGAGTGTGAGCTAATAGAAGGAATTGGAAAAAAGGCAAAGAACAAGCACATTATGCCTGTTTTGACGTCCATTTGTAAAAAAATATGCCAAATTATTCTGGTGAAAATAGTTAAAAACATTTTCATAAAAAATTCAATTTAATGTTAATTTTTGTAGAAAATATAAGTTACTATGTTTGCATATATTTATGGCATTTAAAAATAGCTTTAATAATTTTTTATCTGCATTTTTAGTATGCTTGTGGGGAGGAACAAGTATAAATGAATCAATTTACAATTTGCTCTTTATAGGAATCGCGCCTTCAATAACGACGATAATACCTGAACTGATTACCGTCGTTATCCGGTATATCATGGATAACGACGTTAGTCAGTTAAGAATAATATATAATATATAGTCTTATGTACACATAATATCCTTAATTTATAATATAATTAATATATCATAATTATAATATTCTTATATATAATAATATATAGTTCTGAATCTATATCCATATAGCTATATTTTAAATAATCCATTAATTTATTATCATTTTTCTTTTTTAAAATATGGTGACAAATGATCAATTATGTAACAAATTCATCAATTATATTCCTTAAATAAATAGTAAAGTTATTCCACATAACTAAAAAAAACTTGTAAAACGCAAACTTTGAATAATTATTCAATTAAACAAATTGCTTCAATTTATAAATCAATTTTATTAACATTTGTCAAAAATAAATTAACGAACAACAAAAATCAAAAAAATTATTTGCGATTCTCAATTTGAAGAAGCACATCCAATTAATTATATACTTATCAGTAATATCTTATTTTTAATTATGGCCTTTTTTTTTCCATTTGGGCAAAAAGTATAAAAAATGTACAAATTTATTCTTTAGGGGATGCAAAAAGGATTTAATATTTACTAAGCATTAAAAAAAATCAAATAATTAGTTTACATATTTGAAACAAATTGCAATTCTGCAAAATTTCTGGGTAGAACCAAATGTCTTATTACTGATCTTTTATAAGCAATTTATTATCTCAAAGCTATTAGCATTAATTATTGAAAGATCATTTATTACAAATATTAAAAAGTTTCACTTTTTTATGATTATATTTTTACCCCACTTTTTATTTTGTGGAACTAAATCAATTAATATCTGTCTAAACATTGTTGTTGCGTGACAGGAAATAGGAACGAAAATATTTTGCCCCTGGGATGAAAATGCCCTTAATTACATCCCAGAGGTAAAAGTAAAAAAAAATTTTTTTTCTCTTGCCTTAATTACTTTTATAGTTAAAATAAAATACATCGCAAGAAAATTAAAACCATAACAACCATATTTTTTTTTACGCATTGCCAAGAGCTTAAAAATTAATTTCAAATATCACAAATAATCTTGTTAATTTGATTAAATCTTTTACTTGTACAAATTTTCCTTAGAAATTAGCAAGGAAAGGTGTTTTTCATGACAAAGTCTCGTGTTAAAAAAGTGTTATCAAGTGTCAGTTTGAACAAGTCAAGATAAAAAAGTGACAAGTCAAGTGTTAATCTAACATTGATAACAGTGTAAAAGATATATTGACAAGTCAAACACTGAAATCAGTTTAAAGATTCATGGATTTTCGATTCATCAAAAATATTTCTGGAATAAAAAAAAATATTTCCTTTTGATTTTGATTAAGATTAAAATTACTCTAAGCTATTTTTCTCAATTTTTTTTTTATTACATGCAACTGATTTCATCAACATCTACACTTTTGATAATTTGTTATTTTTCATTTCATAATTTTATTAAATAAATAATTCTATTAATTAAATAATTCTTTTTAAAAAAAGGTCATTTAATTATTTATTTTTCTTATTAACTCAAAGGGCATGAGACCACCGCTATGTTTCAACATTTTACAATGAAGGAGCTAGTGGCCTCCACGTGGCCAAGGATCTCCGTTTTAATCTACAATAGGAATTAAAATTACTCCTCGTTTTGGCAATAGCAGTGCTACAAATTACGCGCCATCTGTTAAAAAATCAATTTATCGAATATAAATATTAGATATTTTAGAAAATTCAGTCAATAAAAGTAATCAAATTATAAAATTCGAATGCAAATCTTTTTTTGTAGTACATTAAAAAAAAAAAAGTGCCACCGCAGGAATAAAAAGTATGATCACTTAAGGACTATTGTCTTCCGGGAGGACTTTTATGGGTGAATGCACTGGCATGCGTCTGTCGTACAGGATGAAGTCCAGTATTATACTCTGGAAGCCGTCTATCGATGCAAGCCGACTCGGTTTTTAATAACAGACTGCCAGCAGCGCTTTTTCGAATTTCGGTCCTTTGGAAGGCTAGCTGCACTTTCTTCTTACCACTGGGTTCTGAGTTGGCAGTATGATCTATTTAATGTACAGAAAATTATTTTGATTCTTTAATAAATATTTTAAGGTCGCCTTAGACAAAAATACAGCATTTTAATGTCGGTTTATTATCATGTAACATGATCTGGTAGGCGATTACAAAAGTAAAATGTATCAACAAAAATAAGTAAAAGCATCATATGATGTCACTGTGGTTTTATCAAACGAGTACATTAATTTGTTGCACAAATTCAATCAGTTGAAAGAAAGAAAAAAAAAAAAAAATGAAATTTTTAGAACAGCATTTTGCTCTGAAGTTAACTAAAAATATTTATTGAAACTAAACTAAACAAATGAGACAAAGCGAAACAGTGTTTTCAAATACAATAAACTTCGAAATATGGCATTTTCCATTAGAATGGCACATGTGCAGCAGATTAAACGTTAACTAAGGAACAACACGAGAATTCTACAACAATCATACTCTATAATTTAAAACGAACCCCCCGCAACCATGGTATCTAGGTTTGGTTTGTCGTACAATGGTCATTTCGTGCATACTTATACCGGAATCCACAGTTTAACGTGGATTCCGAACTACCACAAACATCCATGCCACCGCCAGGATTCGAACCTAAAGCCTGTGGTACCGAAGGCCACAGC
Organism: Caerostris extrusa; assembly: GCA_021605095.1. Taxonomy (NCBI): domain Eukaryota; kingdom Metazoa; phylum Arthropoda; class Arachnida; order Araneae; family Araneidae; genus Caerostris; species Caerostris extrusa. Next base: position 26,641 of record BPLR01021202.1, on the reverse strand, counting down.
GCTAGCCTATTGGCCATCAGGACACAGGATGACATTTAGGAGTTCACCCCCTCTGTGAGCCCAATGTCATCGACGCAGTTTATTATACACAACTCTGGGTTCGGTTTGTCACTCTACGGTCATTTTTGTGCACACTTTTAGCTAATTAGACCGGAACCTACAGTTTAACGTGGATTCCAGAACCAGTCACAAACATCCATGCTACCGTCAGGATTTCGAACATGAAGCCTATAGTATCAAAGGACAAATACGAGAGTTTTGGTTCAGTTTTGGTTATCGAGTTTCAATTCTGATTTCTATCTGTGGAACGATATCATCTAGGTTCCACAGATCTTCACAAACAGAATTTTTTATCATTAAGTCTGATTTCACACCTTTAAAACGAGACATTTAAAAATATTAAACTACACATTGCATTAAAAATGTAAACTGAAAAAAAAAATAGTTGTGAAGCAGACAGCTTAAAAAAATTCAGGAATAAATACGCAACTCATTTATTTTATTCAATTCAATCTTTTTCTATTTAGAGCAACCGAACATTCTAATTTGTCACGTCTCTCATGCCAGTAGGAAATGTTCATAACAAGATCCACTCAAATTTTTAATTCAAAATACTGAAATGAAAACCTTTTTTTAACATTTATGTAGAATTGAAAAAAAGTTTCAACAAAAATTCGTTCTGCTATAAAAGAAGTACGTATTTCAATATTAAAAACTAGATATTCATTGAAAACGAAATACGTATCCACTGATTAGTCGATATGTGAATTCTCCCCCTCTTTTCACTGATCGCATAAAAGGAGAAAAAATACATATCAAACTTCTTTCGAAGAGAGCTAGAGAAATTTTGGACTTTTAAAGGCTTTGAATTTGGCATGGTATTTGCATTTTCAAAGGAATACCAGGCCCAGAGACTCTGAAAAAAATTAATGAAACACTCGGAAAAAAAAAAAAAAAAAGTAAAATGTTGGTCTGTTTTGAATAATTTTAATGTCCCTAAAAAGAACGACTGTTGAAAAACGCAGCAATCATATTTCGATAGTAAAAAAGATTCACGTATCTATTGTACAGCTACACCATCTTTAATTTTTGCAGCATTCCTTCTGGTTCCAAAATTCTCAATAGGTTTTGTCTCATACAGTTATTTTTTTCTTACCATGTTAAATCCCTTGATTGAAATACTTAATAAAAATATTTAACCTACATTAATTATTTATGTATTAATATAATATTATAAATATTAAATAACCAACTAATAATGATAATAAATTAAGATAAAATGATGCATTTTTTGTCTAAGGCGACTTTTAAAAATATTTATTAAAAGAATCAAAATAATTTTCCTAGATAAAATATTTTGCCTATGCAAATATTTAAATATAAAATATATAATATTAACATTATATACATTATAGTATATCTTATTATAATTACAATATATTAATATAATTATATTAATAAATTATTTATATTTAGCCTTATTTAAAGTACTAAATTCTCTTATCTAGAGGCAATTCATACCACCTAATTTTAGAGTTCTACCATCTGAGACCCAAACCCCTTTTGAGGTGATGGTTGAATATTATTTGAAAAATTTCCAGCTCCCCTGGAAGGTATTTTACGTAGATTTTTTTTTTTTTTCAAAGTAAAAATATATGAAATGAGTTAAATTTACAATTTTTTCCAAAATTAAATTTATGATATCAAGATTTTTCTACATTAAATTTTTGACAAAAAAATTTTTTAAACTTTTTTTTCCTTACTGTTTCTCGAATATATTTCAGCATCGCATGAATAAATAAAATCAAACAATTAAAAGCCTAGAACAACATAAAGACAACAGACACAAAAGTTTCAAACAACTGCATTCGAGGTTTTTCTCTAGTTAAATCTTTTTATTGAACTTAGCATTGTATTTTGTTACTAGACATTTTATAAACCTTTCACACAATAATCCAGTAAGAGTTCAACAAACGTAATATTCAACTACACTAACTTAAGAGTAAGGGTAAGAGTGCTTTTAAATCCGGTGTCAAAGTACATCCCATAATCTTAAATTTGGACATCCCTTGTATGCAGCGGGTTGAATTTCATTTTCTGTGTGAAATTCTAGGTTACTATGGTTGATTTTAATAATTTTTATAAATTCAATTTTCAAATTATTTAACAACATCTATATTTATTACATTTTGAGATGTAAGTAGATTTATTAGATATATATAATAAAAAGAACATAATTTCTTTACTGTAGCTTCCCATTTGTTCGCTTTTAGAAGTCATTGATTACGTTTTTTTCTGGAAAGAGGATAGTAGATCAAGTAAATTTAATAATCTATACTGACAAATCCTTTTATCAACTACAGACACAGGTGACGCGATTTCATTTTAAAAACAATACAATTTAAAGAGAATCATTTCACGGTACACTTTCACAGACGTCCATAAAAAAAATCAGTAGCCAAAATAAATGGCAAGGTATGAAAATTTGTTCAATATTATGACAAAACCCGCAATCAAGAGTCTCCCTAAACACATTGGACATCATTTTCTTGGCAATGGATGGGCACTTCACGGTCTCGAGGAAGATACATAAATCATACTTTGATATAAATAATTTTCACTTTATAATACACGTATCTATTGTATTATTGCATTTTTAATTGGACGGCATTCCATCTGGTCCTAAAATTCTCGACTTTATTAATTCTTACGTTTTCCAGCCGCCTAATCCTTGAATACATCAAGTAAGAATATTTGATGTGTGATGCCCCATTGAAACAGGCTATGCCACATATTCCTTTTTTCACTTACTATGTTAAAATCACTTGATTGAAATCCTTAATAAAAATATCTATCCTATACAAATATTTAGCTTATATTATTGTATATTAATATAATACATTTATAATGCATAATATTAGAAATATTAAATAATCGATTAATAACCGATGATAATAAACCGACATAAAATGATTTGTCTAAGGCGACCTTAAAATATTTATTGTCCTTCCGGTAGATTTCTAGGGGGCACTGATTGAATTTTTTTCAGAAAAGAGGATGGTAGGTCTAATAAGTTCAGGGAATCTATACTGGCATAAATGACTTTCGACTCAGGTGACGTTATTTTATTTTAAAACAAACACAATTTAAAGAGCATCATTTTATGATATGCTTCCACAGACCCTATAAAACAAAAAATCTATAGCCAAAAAAAGATGGCAAGGTATGGAAATTTGTCCAATATTATGACAAAACCCCGCAGGGGCTCAAAACACACTGGACATCATTTTCTCGACAATGGATGGACACTTCACGGTCTCGAGAACACGATTTAATCTCAACATTACACCGAGTAAAAACAAAAAGAACTCACCCAATCTTTCTTTTGACCTTGAGGGCCGCTCTTCAATGCCGCTGGTGTGTCTTCGTCTCAACTGCAGTTTGAAGAGCTTCCCCTTCTCTGACATTTTGGACGAGAGAAACGGGACATGAGGTGGCTTCATAAATCCTGGGGGATTGCTTGCCATGGCGTTTGATGGATTCTTTTATTGTCCTCTGAAGGAAATATCCGATGATATGCACAACTTGTTATTTGCAGAGTGTATTATCCACAGATTGTGCGAACAGATTTTTCAGTAGACGAATATTACATGCACTTTCTCAACATTCGATGAAGAATTTCACAATTTTTTTCAGTATGAATTCGTTTAAAGGTTTTATCTTAGAAAAATTGCAGAGTCGATCAAATCTTATATTCAACAAATTATATATCTTCAATCTAAATATCCAAATTCAGGAAATATCCGATGATATGCACAAATTGTTATTCGCAGAGTGCAACTATCCAAAGATTGTGCGAACAGATTTTTCAGTAGTCGAATATTACATGCACATTCAAGATTCGATGAAAAATTTCACAAATATTTTTCAGAAATGAGTCTATGGATTTGCTTGAAGGTTTTATCTTAGATCAACAATCGAATATTACATGCACATTCAAGATTTGATGAAAAATTTCACAAAATATTTTTATCTACGGTCTTGCTTTAATTCAAATCGGTTTTACCTTCGAGAAATTGCAGAGTAGATCAAATCTTAAATCCATGGGAAAAAGTTATTTTCAATCCAAATACTGCAGTAAATACAAAGTACAAAATCGTGCAAATTTAAATAATTTTTTCAAAAGTCTGACTGAAAACAATGAGCCAGTTTCAGAATTAAACTAGAGACAATACATTTCTTTCCAATTGTTAGCAACTGTGTTTTTTAATACACTACAATTTCTTCCGTTGCCATCTAGACGATATATAACAGTATCACTGCAGCTGTATTTATGTTTGTGAAGCAGATAAAGTTTATATTTTCGGATCTTCACCGCAGAATCGACAACAAACAATTGGATAAAAAAAATTCTAATAGAAAGCAATTCAACTAAGGTTATAGCACTAGTCACAAGACTTCTGAAAAGTGTTTTCAACCGGTGGCAGTGTACATAAACTGGAATAATAAACTCATAAAAAGACGGTAAGTGGTAGTAAATCGTTTAATGTCCACCGCAAAAGTAATAGAAAAGGGCAGCTAGTCACACGCCTGACGCAAAGGGCGTGCAAATTTGAACGCTACACTTTTTTTGCAAAAGTGTGTCATACGTATCGTCAGTTCCAGATAGAATTTCTTATGAACAAGTCCACCCAGACAGGAGTTGCGCAATCTCCAACATGGATAGATGAACCAGCAGCGAGTAATTATCAAGCACTGGAGTTGGAGCAAGGTGCACCAGCGAAAAACGCTGCGAGCTTGATTACAGTCATTATTGAAGCCGATCAAAAGCGCAACTCGAAGCCGGTTTTCTCTTTCGCAGAATTTGATTGCACTGGTTTTTTTTGTTTCGAACTAACTCGGGGTGACGAGGAACAAATGGAAAGAATTAGAATCTTAACATACTTCACATGTATGTCGTAAAAAGCAATCAATTTTAAGTGCACAGATATTTGCACACCAAATAGGTTTATAGTATGGTTCTTCGACTTAGAACGTGAAATATATTTTCAAACGTTTTTTCTAATACAAGATAATTTACTTAAACCTCGTTTATTTATTTGTTTCGAACAAAATCGGGGTGACGAGGAACAACTGGAACGATTTAGAATCTCACACATTCAGAACATACTTCACATTTAGGTCTTGAAAAATAAACAGATATTTGCACAACGGATAAGTTTATATTTTTTCGTTTTTCTAAAACAAAGCAATTTATTTAAGCCGGTATTTAATATTATAATTTAATCAAGAATAGTAATTATATAAGCATTAAAATTTTTTTTTAATTAATATTAAAGATTGAAAAAAAAATGTGACAAAATAGTGAATTATTAATGGTCTTTAAGTTATTAAAATAATAGTGCTACGTTTACATATCCATATAATAATATTAGCACCGATATCAAAGTTTATTACTATTTTTGCATATTAAATAAAAACCTATAAATTATAAAAAAAAAATTTCATAGCATTATACTTTTTACTAAACGCATAACGTAATGCATAAGAATAATTAACATTTTCTTTAATAATTTTAATATTTAAAAAAAAAAATATTGAAGGATTACTTATGTTTTAATCCAAATAATTTAAATAATTATAACAAACAATGCATTAGGCAGTTTATCATCTGTTAGTAAGAATTAAATAACAAACACCGATAATGCTACTAGGGATGTAACTTAGCTTTTCTAATGGATGTTCCCCACATACACAGCTAATCAACAATGCACACAGCTGTCACCATCTTATTGAAACACGTGGATGGATTTCACAACAAATCTTTCACCACATCATGCTGTTACAAGCGATCAAATCGCACTAAACCGAACTGTAATTTTTTTTCCTACTGAATTTTTGTTATCCACAACAAAAATCACACACGATTCTTCAGCACATTCGTAAAGATCTCACAGACGAAGAGCGTTAGGGTTGTGATCAACTAACTAGAAACCGTTTCGAAAATGCAGCTGCCGGCTGGAATGTCGCCAACTGAGCGCGAAAACCATCGCCAACGGGAAAAAAGCACAGACAGATGAAAAGATAACAGCGCACATGTTAACTGTTTCAAGAAAATTATATGTTAACGAGTTAAAAATGAATTAATTATTTCAATATGTTGATATAATGTGTAGGCTTAAGTTTTGTATGATTAATTACATACAATTGAATTACTTTTTACTTAATTACAATTTTTTTTTTTATCGTCTATTGAAAATAATTTTTTAAAAGATATCAGGTTAATTAAAGTGAATGAATACAAATAAAATTCAACAAAAATTAATAGTTATTTTTCATTTATAAGTAATAAACTCATTTTACGAGTATATGTTACAAACAAATATTGTTAACTTTTTTGTGATTAAATAAAAACACTTGTAATAATAATAATAATAAAAAAAACAATGACTTTCAATTCTATGCGTTTTAAAAATTCAAAAACAGTTTATCAATCAAAATTTTTCAAAAATTTTCAGTTACATATAATTAAATTACTTTTTACTTAATTACAAATATACAAATATATTTTTTTGTATCGTTCTTTTTCAATTATAAGCGTTTTAAAAATTTAGAAATAGTTTTTCAAACAAATTTTTTTTTCATTTTCATTACAACAGAACTATGTAAAATGTTTAAACAAATTTTCTGTATTAAATTATATAAATACCCATATGGTAGAAAAGTCATTCAAAACAGTGTTAAAAGTAAAGAAAAACTTTTTAAAATGGAGATCTATTCTTTATAATAAGAAATCAAACTTTTAAAATAAGAGATCAATCCTTTTTATTTTTATTATATTTAAATAAGAGTATACAATTAAAAAACTAATTTGTAAATAATTATTAACTCCGTAAATAATTCTTTACAAATAATTTTATTATTTTGAATCCTTGAATCCAACAATTTATATAACAAAAAATATCCAACGCAATATCGCAGTTTATCCATTTGTTGTTGTTGTAAATTAGGGAATTGTTGTGGTGTACATTGTATGCATATAATAAACGATGAAGGGAGGCTATTGCTTGAAGCGCAATGACTAATTAATTGTTTAAGCGCAAATGACTAAGAAAGTTGGAAAATAAATTTAAAGACAATCTAAATGACCTTTTAGAAATGTGCGCCTATTATTGTAAAGTTACGTATCCTTAACTGTTCAACATTACTGCAGCTTTTCGTTTTTCATCATCATGCATCATATGCATATTCGCAAGCTTTGAATTCGTGTAGAGATGCATACTGATGAAATAGCGAGATGTTACTGCAAGTTATTATCCAATTAGATAACATAATCTTGTCATTTGGGATTCGTATTATATTAAAAAAAAAAGGTCTATTTTGTTATTATCTTATTATTCATTACAACAACGTCAGATAATTTCCAAGCACCCTGCATATTTACGCCTAATCGAGATTCCATTTAAGTAAAAGATGCACGGGCCGAGTGACTAGCGCTCTGGCGCCACATGTTTCGGGTTCGAGTCCCGGAGGTGCCAAGGATGTTTGCAGTAGTTCGAATCCACTTTAAACCGTAGGTTCCGGTCTAATATGGCAGTAGAGTGTTGGACGTTGGCTGACAACCCTACCCCGTAAAAAAGAAAACATCTCCCGTCTCGAAATCCGGCCGTGGCACACCATGGGGCTGTTGCGCCAATCATGTTGATGATGATATTTATCAATCATCATATTCTGCTTCATCATTAACAATCCAAAGCGTGTTGGGATGAATGGGGTGTTGGATTTCTGAAATCCTCAAACAGAGTCCAAAATCCAAAAGGCTGAACTAAATGGGCACGATAAATCTATAGACAGACATGACCTTCGATTGAGCACGAGGAAAGGAAGGAGGGAACTTTCGTAGTTGCCTTCTGTGGGAATATTCATTTAAAAATGTGGTGCCAAAATATGTATGCATACTCAACCCCACGTGGTGTACCTTAAGTAACGCCGAATCTGCTACGTATTTGTCATTCTCGTAGATGATGACTTATTTTCATACCTTTGGAACTTTGGCTTAACAGTTCTAAAATAAAGTCTGAATGGGGCAGATATAGAGCAAAGATCTGTGAGCACTCTTTCTACAGAGAGAGAGAAAAAATGGTAGAACTGCGTACAATAGCTCATTACTCGTGAAAGTTGGAGAGGGATGCGATTTCACTATCACTCACAAATCCAAAAATCGTGTCGAGGAACAATCCGACATTCATCATGCCCGACGTCAGCTGTTTGATTCCGAGAAGAGATCTGGCGGTTCTCCTCGCTTTCTACCCAACATAATTATGAATGCGACTCAACCTACTTTTAGGCGCGAAATGATTTGCCTCTCTGCAACGAGACAAAATGCTAACGAAACGGGAATGGAATGAATGAGCTCCAATTGTGAGGTTAACTGGCCAAGTTCTCTGCCATGAACTTTGCTATTTTACATTAATTCATGGTTTGGTGGCTTGATGGGTAACGTGTTGCGTTTCCAAAGTGAGAAATCTCGTTTTGAAACCTCAACAAGTGAAATCGAACAGAAAGTCAATGCGCCCTAACAAAATTATGAATGCAACTTTAGGGGCGAAATGGTTTGTCTCTCTGCAACGGGACAGAATGCTAACGAAACGAGAATGGAATAAATGCACTCCGATTGTGAGGTTAGCTTGACAAATTTGACTAACTATTCGCGCTAACAACTCTGGCACATTTTCCTGTGCGGTTTCACTTGTTGAGATTTCGAATTGTAAGGTTTAATTATTTTTAGAGAGCCGCGAGAGGGCGCCACTGTCACCAGTAACTGATACCATAACTGTAAGTACATGGCGTTAGATTTGGAGACGACGTGGAGAACGCTAGGAGCGTCTGCAAAATGCAGAGAGTGTACGTGATATTTTTAACTTTTAATGCTATTGTAGAAGAGGCACAGGATACCATATGTATGCAGTATTGTTAATATAGTGTATGCTAATATTGTAATATAATAAATTAATATAAAGAAAGAGATTGTTTTACATCCTACACAACTAGTTGCTAGCAAGCAGCTAGTTTCCCACTTCGGAAATCAACCGCCTCAGCAATTAATGTAAAATAGCAACATAAGTTCGAGGCAGAGAACTTGGCCAGCTAATCTCACAATTGGAACTCATTTATTCCATTCCCGTTTCGTTAGCATTCTGTCCCGTTGCGGAGGCAAACCATTTCGCCCCTAAAATTGACAGAGTCGCATTCATGATTTTGTTAACTTTAACTGGCCAAGTTTTCTACCATTTCTATTTTACATTAATTACTGCAAAAGAATGAATAGCGTGCTATGTTTCCGAAATGAAAACCCAGCAAGTGAAACCGAACAGTAAGTCAATGTGTCTAACAAAATTATGAGCGCGACTCAACCTCCTTTTAGGCGCGAAAAGGTTTACCCTGGCAATGCGGCAAAATGCTAACGAAATGGGGATAGACTAAATGCCAATTGTGAGGTTAGCTCGCCAAGTTCTCTGCCACGAACTTATGTTGCTACTTTACATTAATTGCTGAGAAGGATGGGTGAAGTGGGAAATCTTCTTTGAAACCTCAACAAGTGAAACCGAACAGGAAGTCAATGTGCCAGAGTAGTTAGTATAGGCCAAATTTGTATTCCCATGAGCTCGATGAGAAAAAGGTGAGAACTGTTCGGATGTCATCCCCTGACCCTTTTGGCTTGAAATTAAGGTGGAAAAATACTGGTATAAGACAATAAGACTTGTATTTTATGACAAAAATGCAGGTATATGCCAATACAATACAAGTCAATTCAATACAATACATTTTTACTCATAGTGCACTATGGATAAAAATATTTCATACTGCACTATGGGTAATACCCGTGCGCTTAATAGAGGTCAACGATAAAAAGTTCGGTTTGAGAAAGATGGAGTCAGATTGTGAAAGCGCCCCAACTCGTGGCCCATTGAAAACGTATACAGCTAGTGTGCAGAAGGGCTAAGCTTCGAATTCACTGGCGGCATGGTTGCAGCCATTGCTTTCAGATAGGAGGAGACTCGATGGCGATTGTGACAATGTGTCTCACATCGATAGTCGGTCTGCCTGGTGGGCATTTTCCAGGTTTTTCTCCCATACGACACTCAAAAGTTACTAAAAAAAAGTCATCCCGGAAGCCACAGTCCTTCTTCACCCGTCGGGGGCTGTGTGTGGTATGCACGAGGTTTACCGATGTTGTTCCACCTCACCTTTCTAATTGATGGAGTGCTACATAGCACTAGGTGCGAGGGTGAGGTACAGAGGAAAGAAAAGATAGATTATGAGAGCTTGTTTCTTGCCGTGTAATAAAGTTATTTTTTGGATTACTAAGCAAGCATAGTAAGAAAAATTTTTGTAGCCTCTTTGCGATGATTATTTTTAGCAGCATTATTTTATGTGAAGTGATACAATAAAAAATTAAAAAGATTTGATGTTTTATAAAGTTATAAAACGAATTTAATTACATCCATATTTTTAAAGGAAAAAATTGTAATCGGATGGGCCGATATACAGGTTAGCTATAACATTTAGATTTTAAAAATCATAACAGCGATCTTAAAAAAAATTATAAAAAGCTATAGAATTTCAAAAAAAAAAAAAAAAAAAAAATGCCGAAGGATTTTCTTTTCTTTGAAAATCTTATTTTCACGTTAGCCAATGAGGAGCCTGATCTCCTGTCCACTCAATATGCTGAATGACTGACTTCCTGAAAGGTGTGATCTTAGTATTTAGTGGGAATTCAATTTAAGAATTTCAAGGTCAAGGTCATTTTCAAGTTGAATTTCATCCAACTTTGGTTTGTCGCTCTACGGTCATTTTGTGCACGCTTTAGGCCAATGAGACCGAGGCCTATAGTTTAAAGTGGATTCCGAACCACTCACAAACATCCATGCCACCGCCAGGATTCGAATTGAAGCCTGTGGTACGAAGGGCCAAAGTACTAGCCAATTAGCCATCAGGCGGCAAAAGAGGAGGGGGGGGGGGGTCGAAGAGGAATTTTCGCTGGGGTATAATCGGTGGGAATCGAACATTAAAAATAAGTCCGAATCCAAAGTTGCAGCAATTCACCTTGAGATTTAATGAAGGAAAAAAAAAAAAATTTTATCATCTTTTTTTCTAATTACAACAGATTTCTTCCAATGCGCTAAACTGAAAACTCATCAGCTGATTTTAAAAACTCAGCTTTTCATAAATACGAAAAAAAAAATAATAAAAAATAAAATGAAATTGACGAACAGCTGGTGCTTCGAATGGTAATTTCATTCGCAGAAGTTGACGGAAATTCGGGGAATTTATTCTTAGTCAGGAATACTGAGCAGCAAAACAGAAACAAGAAAAGCACACATGGTCTGGCGAGTGTCCAACGCTTCTTCTTTCTAGAGATCCACTGACGCAAGTAGCGAAGGAAATTACGAAAATGATGTAATCAAATGAAAACTTCAACGTGATTAAAAATAAAAAAATCATAATTATGATGTCTTTTTTGAGCAAGGTCGTCGGGCGAGATATTTTTTTCTTTTGAGAAATTAACTCACCTGAATAAACACATAAAATATTTTCCCATGTTTGGAAGTAGTTGCAGATAAAACTAATGAATCAAATGTGATCAGATTTCGTATATAGACCGTGAAAAGCATGTGGACATGAATTCGCAACATCTACCACTGCTGTCACGTACCTACTGAGGAAATTGTACAATTTATATAGGCCAGAAAGTTATCCATCAATATTTTCTTATTGAATGGCCACCTTGTTCCAAATAGGGAAAGTTAATTTGCACTACGTAAAAAAAAGTAGAAGGACACTTGATTTTGTAACAATAACCGAAAAATATTTTATTTTTACTAAAAATTTTTATTAGAAAACATTTTTCAAATATTTTAAAAATACAATTTTAACATCAGAATTATGATATTCAAACATAAAATATTAATGGCAACAAAAATAGTTTCTCTTTTTGAAACTTTGTAAAAAAAGTGGAAGGACAGCATTATAATGAATGAAAAAAATAGTGATTTTAATAAGGAATGTTCTTCCCATTGGCCTTTATAACTTCAAATATTCTGTTTGGAAGTGAATTGTATAGAGATTGAACTTCTGTTTGGCAAAAATTGTCCCACGAGTCGTTCAATGCTTCTCGAAGCTGAGTTAGCGAATCAAATTGCCTTCATCAGCATAAACTCGACGAACTAGCATTGCCCAGATGTTTTCTATATTAAGGTCAAGACTTTTGGCTGGCCATTGTAAAACATCCACATTATTTGTTAGGAACCAATTTTTGACTCCAGTCGTGGTGTGAATGGAAGCTCCGTCTTGCTGAAACTTCCACTCTTCACCCCCAAGTCAGAGCCATAAGGAAGAAGCTAGAATTCAGCACTTGAATGTAGTCTGTATGTTTTTGTCTACCATTTAAGAAAACCAGACTTGTCCTTCCTCCGTATCCAACAGCCAACCAAACCATTAAACTCCCTCCTCCCATTTGTCGTGTTGAATAGTATTCGTCTTCATTCCCCAGACAATGCCAGTAGTGCTGATATCCATCTGGACCGTCTAAATTAAATTTCTTTTCATTGTAAAATATCACAGAAGTCCATTCTGTAGTCCAGGACATGTGCTCCTTAGCCCACGCTAAACGGTTATCAATGTGAGCTTGTGTCCACTTAGGATGATGTTTCCGTTTTTTGAAAATGAATTTTTTAGATCTTTTAATATAGTTGTAAACTGTTTGTTTCGTCACAGGATTAAGTCCTGCTTGATTTCTTGCCTTTGAAACACTTCCTTTGTTCTTCTTAAGCACACGAACAAGTTTTCTTTCATCACGTGGTGTTAACTTTTTCGTTCTACCAGTCTTCTTTTTTCTTTCCATTTTTATAAGGATTTCTGATAAAGTTTGAAACTGTATTGGGGCTCACCTGCAACAATCGAGCAATCTCTCTGACACCTTTACCACTTTGATATGCGGAAATTTGGCCTTTTGAAAATCGTTCATAGGTATTCCTTTAGACATTTCTGAGAACGGTGAAATAGCTTAACTTTTAAACAAATTAGATTTTTTTTTGACAGAAAAGGATAAAAACAACGTACAAAATCACTATTTAACTAAAGAACAACTCACTAAATTAAATATATTAGCAAGTGTCCTTCTATTTTTTTTACGCATCGGAAATTATATATACTAATTTTATTATTAATTTTAGTAGTAGATGTTTAATTTTTGCCTAAAATGAAAAAAAAGGGTCATTAAACTAAATCTGCATAAATATCTGGTAGTTAGGAGAAAATAAGAGATATTAATTGGCAAAAAAACACTGTCCTTCTATTTTTTTTTTTACGCAGTGTATAGTCACCCTGTATATCAGAAGAATGCGTAATATTTTTACTGTCGGATTACCTTAAATCTGCTGTATGTATTCACTTCGGAAGCATATATACTAAAATTGGAATGATACAGAGTTAAATCTGTTGCATATGTTGATGGAGTTAAAAACCCGTGTTCCTTGAAAGAGGACATAAGACGGGCTGTTGCAAATAGGGAAAATTAATTTACAGGAAAAGTAAAACAACAGGGAAATTTTAATTCCAAACAGGTTAGAGTCCCGCCGGTGCCATGGATGTTTGTAGTGATTCGGAAACCACGTTAAGCCGTAGATCCCGGTCTAATAGAGTGTTGTTCGTTTACCAATGACTGACACATTGAGGTTACCAATGAAGGATTGAAAATTGAATCATTGAAGTTACCACACAGTTGTTTAAAAATATTGAAGAATAGAAACATTGAAATTACCGTGCAGCTGTTTAAAAATAAATATTGTATAGAAACATTGATGTTACCAATGAAGTATTGAAATATTGAAGTTACCATTGAAGAATTGAAACATTGAAGCTAACCATTGAAGAATAGGAACATTGAAGTTATAAATGAAGAATTGAAACATTGAAGTTACCATGCAGTTGTTTAAAAACGTTGAAGCTAACCATTGAAGAATAGAAACATTGAAGTTACCAATGAAGTATTGAAACATTGAAGTTACCGTGCAGCTGTTTAAAAACATTGAAAATAACCATTGAAGAATAGAAACATTGATGTTATCATACAGCTGTTTAAAAATATTTAAATTACCATTGAAGAATTAAAACATTGAAGTTACCATACAGTTGTTTAAAAACATTGAAGAATGGAAACATTGAAGCTAACCATTGAAGAATAGAAACATTGAAGTTACCAATGAATAATTGAAACATTGAAGTCACCGCTGCTGCTGTTGCTGCAAGTTGAAGCCGCTTAAAAACATTGAAGTTACCAAATTATTAAGAAAGCTTAATGCTTTTACCATCTAAGAAAGGTAAAAGCATTTTTGCATGAAAAACAACATTCGTTGATAAACAGGAAAGAAATGATCTTGCAGTATGACATTACACTGCAAAAGTCTCTTAGAAGAATTGGCGGAGAATTGATGTACCTACCTATCTACCCTATGGTCCTGCCTTTGCTCCAACAGATTACTATATATTTAGAGGATTAACAAAATCTCTCTGTATAAATATATTTTTTTGGCTTGGTATTCAGCTTTACTTCATTCGAAAGTAGGCATAAAATTTTCCTTACAACATCATTACAAAAAAAAAAAACGTCTAGAAAAGCTGTACAATTTAATGAAGAACTTTTCTCGACATGATAGTTACTTCCTGGTCTGTTCATCTCTGTATAAATAGCATGCGAGTCATTCTATTGTTTTCTAACTGCAGTTATTTAGAAAATGTAGAACGAAAATGCCGCGGGATAAAATTTCCATTTATCATTCAACAGATGTTCCTCTGATTGTGATGTATTTCAAAAAAAAGGAAATGCAATTTGTCTGTCACCAGAAATGATGTATATTGTCAACTAGAATTGTTCGTATTTAGATGACTATTTTATTTTCGATAATTATTATATTTTAATTGACCTTGATCCTATAATTGTTCGTTTAATTTATGTTAATTTCATGTCTATAGACATTTTAATCCAGCTATCAATCAAAACTTAAACAGTATTTTTTTTTTATATTAACGAATACAAATTACCATAATTTTCATATTGTATTGGACAGGGATGGCCATGTATAAAAGACAGCACAGGGATATATTTTAAAAAGCCGTCGCCTTATTATATATAAATGTTAACTTTAAAAAGTCATGTAATAAAAGTTTTTTTTGAAATCCTGCAATTTTAATGAATGATTATAATAGTGAACATGATTACACTGTAGTTTAATAAAAAAAAAAAAAAAAATGACTCGTGACTCATTGGGAAAGTGCGCCGCTGGTGAGCATTAAGGTTGAGGTTCAATACGCTGTTGGCATTATTGTAGATACTGTTTTACAAAAATGAGAAGTCCCGATGGCGTTTACGATGTTCAGCATTTCGCCTCGATAGTCAGACTATTTGGTTGGTGATTTTCGGGTTTTTTTTTTATACCATACGCAAATGCGCGGTAATTCCCTCTAAAAGTTTTCCCTGTAG
Organism: Caerostris extrusa; assembly: GCA_021605095.1. Taxonomy (NCBI): domain Eukaryota; kingdom Metazoa; phylum Arthropoda; class Arachnida; order Araneae; family Araneidae; genus Caerostris; species Caerostris extrusa. Next base: position 11,100 of record BPLR01021202.1, on the reverse strand, counting down.
GCACTACCTCCTTCAGTGTCACGGAGCCAAGTCAGACTTCTACCTATGGGTGTTCCATCAACAATAGAAGCTGCCCCTTTCCCTCCAACCAAGAGTAGTCTACTCATAGAGGAGGTTAAATTATCTAATTATTATTCATTAAATTATCTAATCAGTGTCCGTCCCGCACTGCAGACACTGAGGGTTAGACACAACACAACATAAAAAAAAATATCAGAAAAATTGGGATTTTTTTTTTTGACGCGCCATTGGCATAATTAGGATGGCTGATGTGTCGCCAAGTGAATTAAACAGGCATTGAAACGATACTGTGTAATGGGTTACCTTTATTTTTTTAATTAATTTTTTGTGACAGTTGAATGCGTCATTTCTAAACTGATAAATAGTACACAGTATCCACATGAAGCCTCCCTGTTTTCAAATGCTAATTGTACGGAAACTATCAGTCCAAGATTGGTATTGCAAGATTGCCACGCTATTTGCGTTATCATGAACACAGGTTTCGGGTTCGAGTCCCGGCGGTGCCAGGGATGTTTGTAGTGGTTCGAATCCACTTTAAGCCGTATGTCCCGGTCTCATATGACTGTAGAGTTGGGCGTAGAGCTGACAACCCTACCCTGTAAAAAGAAAAACATTTCTCGTCTCGAAATCTACCAATAGGTAGATGGCCTTGACCCACACTGGGCTGTTGCGCCAATGATGATGACGATGATGTTATCATGAATAGCAACACAACAAGTTTATTTTGCTGTAAACTTTTTTTTTCCCTCGAAAAAGTTAATTTTTGTCGCATGCATGTTCGATATGCCAAAACCCCAAAACTTTGCTATTTAAATTCCGAACCGGATCGACAACTCCTAGTATTACCTAGAGAATGTGATATTCAGTGACGACTCAACTTTCCCCACAACTGGAACGATTGAATGTCACAACGTTCGTATCTTGTGTTCAGAACAGTCTAACGTTGTTTAGGAACATGACAGAGACAGTTTGTGGTGTGATCTGATGCTTCACAGAATCGTGGGACCATTTTTCTTTATGGAAAGAACCGTAAATGGTCTCATTTATCTTGACATGCTTGGACAGTTTATTTTTTCACAGCTGCTCTCTTTGTAGATATTCCAGCAGAAAGCGCCCCATCGAACTGGAGTTGAGACGTTTGTCAGTTATTAGACGAAACATTTTCTCAGCGATGGATCGGACCAGGTAGACCCTCTGATTGGCCACCGCGATCCCCAGACTTATCACTTTTTCCTGTGGGACTATGTCAAAGATATGGTCTAGGCTGCATCTGTACGTGGTGCTTGTACACAAAATTACAAAAAGCCATTAATTCAGTCACATGCTGCGTAACATATGGACTAAAATTGAATAGCGACATATGTTGCACAGCATGTGATTGAATTAATGGCTTCAACTAATGAATGAATTAATTAATGGCTTCAATAATTAATTAATTAATTAATGGCTTAAGTAATGAATTTGGCTTAATTAATTGACATTCTAAAAGTTACCTTACAAAGAACATATCAAAGTGCATACACAGACGAAAATAAACGTTTGCAGGAAATTAAACTTGTTGTGTTGCTGTTCATGATACAGCAAAACGCATATTTCTAGGACTCATAGTTTCCATACAACTAACATTTGAACTAACATAACAGGCTTCACGTGGACATTCTGTATATCGTTTATAAAATTTCAACAATTTCTTCTAAATTATTTTTTACATATTATTTTCACCTTTGCTAGAAGAAACAACTATTTAATTTAAAGCGCATTTTTTTTAATATTCCCAAGCAATAATTAAAAAGCATAATTTTCATTTTAAAATAACAAACAAACGGACAAATGCTTCTTTCGTGATATTGAATGTAAAAACCAACAACTAAATGATATATATTAACGAGAATTTCCAACTGCTCATTCGTATAATAATACATCTATAGTTTATACCTGATTGTGATGTTAGCCAAATTTAAGCACGGAGAGTGCCGCTTTACGATACGAGAAGCGGCGAGCCCGAACGAATACTCGTATCGTTAAACCCAGGGAAGACCGAGCAAAGGAGTAACTAGGTCATTCAAATTAAGGTGACACTGATTATATATTAAATGGTTATCTAACAGAAGCAATAATTGTTAGAGATTCGAAGTTGCGCTTTTATAGAATCCCATTTAATCACTTATACAAAGTTTTACCCGTACCGTACAACCTAAGACAGACAGAGTGTGTTGTTGTTTCTTATCCCACTTGGCTGGCCAAGCCCACGAGCCCATACGTACTCATGATGGAAGGGGAAGGAAGCAGCTTCTGTTGTGATGGAGCACAAGTCTGACTTTGGCTCCGTGACGCTCTTAAAGTCATAGGAGACCGGGACCTACGGCTTAAAGTGGATTCCGAACCACTACAAACATCCATGGCACCACAGGGATTCGAACCCGAAACCTGTGGCACCGAGCGTCAGAGAGCTAGAACACTCGGCCATTCAGGTTCCAAATTTGTGAATGTCAACGGCACGCGGTGCTCCAAGGTGGTCACCCACCCAAGTACTGACCGCGCCCAATGATGCTTGACTTCGGTGATCTAACGAGAACCGGTATATTCAGCATGGTATGGCCGTTGGCTAGATATAGTGTAACGAGGTATAGCATTGACACGATTTTTCGCCAAACTGTTTCAAAAAGCGCCAAAGGATGCCCAGGCAGCTATAAAAGAAAAATACCGGAAAGTACTTTATTTAGTGCATTCTAATTTATTCCAAACTGCACTATATGCATTACTTTTGATATCCGAATTAAAATTTTAAATATTATGACTAGTTTTTCTTTATTTTTTGAGCTATTATATATAATTCGATCACCGATTGTTTGAAAATTTGCCAAGCTACTATGTCTGACAGATTCAAACGGAGAGGCATAATAGGGCAGAAAAGTATTTCCAGTGGCCCACACAATCGGCGGTAGAACTATATGCGCATCGTTAATGTATTAAAATTTGAGATGCTTAGTATTGATATTTATACTAAGCCATTTGTTGTTAGGAAACAAATAAAGGGAAACAATTAGCTACATAATTTTTTAAAACTTGAATAAAAAACATTAAAAAAATCTTTTTAATGGATAATATATATATATATATATATATATATTTATTACATAAGAAAAGTGATTGAAATTTTTAATTTAACTATAATGAACCGAATCAAAATTAAAGCTTCCGTGAATACGATAGGGATGAACGTGATACATCCGAGGGTCAGAAAGCTCTTATGTAGGTTTCGGAGAGAATAAAGAGTGTGCGAACTTCTCAGGTGGCATCCTTAGCGGTATTACATAAAAATTGCCATAACAAACATAAGGATGCATTGCAGCAGGACCTAGTGATGTATCGTGGATAACGTTGAATCTGTTACACATTTGCTGTTCAATTTGTGAATGACTTAAAAAGTGCCCGGCATTAGTAAATATCAATAATAACATTCACATGAACAAATTTAATAAGACGATGTAAAAATGGAAATAATCACGATAATAATTCTTCTACAGAAAAACCGATATTTTATTTTGTAGTACTCATAAATATCAACATAGAGAAAAAATACCAAAAGAATCATTCAAATGAAAAAAAATGATTGAGAGAAGTGCTTCAATAAATATAAATCTAGCAGAACAAAAAAGAAAAAAAATTGTAAACTGCGGGGCCTAGATACAGGTTGCACATAAAATTTAGCATTTAATGTAAGAACAAAACATATAACAGCATTCATAAAAACTATAGAATTCCAGACAATTTTCTTTTCTTGAAAAACCCCATTTTCACTTTGAAATATAATTGTCGCTGTTTTCACAAGACGACCCCACCCCTTAGGACAATTTTACATTAGTTTTCTACTGAATTAATTTTTTTATTAAATTATTTAATAATTACTCAATTATTTTGTAAATAAATATTATGCATAAAAAAGCTTGTGAAAGAAATTTAAAACCAAATTTTAAAGCGATAGAGAACACGAAAAACTCCGGCTCCCAAAACAATACTCATAAATTTTATGGGTAAAAATTAAAAAATAAATAAATAAATAAAAACATGCGACAAAATGTAAAAACAAAAAACATCACGTGAAAGAATTAAAAAAAAAAAAAAAATGCTCGTGAAAAAATTAAAAATCAAAAAACAGCACGCGAAAACCTCGTGAAAAAATTTAAAAACCAAAAACAGCACGCGAAAAACCTCGTGAAAATAATTTAAAAACAATAAACAACACGTGAAAGAAATTTAAACAAGTTGAAATTGATCAAGGACATAAAAAACCTCCCTTCCCAAAACAACACCCAGATACTTTATGGGTAGAAATATATATTAGAAAACGAAAATGGAAATAAATAAAAAATACAATCAGTAATTGGACTTTGTAGTCACACATTTAAAATTTTATTTCACCATGCCATTAAAATAACAAAAACAAAGTTCAAATAACAAAATAAATAAATAAAATATTTAACAATAGAAGTAAAATATTTTTACTAAAAAAAAAAAAAAAGTAGTGATAACATATATTTACCAATTCTGTAAATAGACCGATGTAAAAAGAAACGCTTTCCAATTCTCCTATTTTTTCCTTTTTAGATATTTGGACTTCATCGATTACAGTTTTAACATTGCTAAAGACCCTATCCACTTCATACAAAAGTAACAATTTTTTAAAAAAAAAAAAATTTAGATGGTGTTTATAAGAGATAAATAATCAATTTCCGGGAAATGGTTACGTTTCCGGAATCTAAGAATGATTTCACTTCCGTCAGGAAATGGGGAAATTTAAACAATATATTTTATAAATTATACATTGGCAGGAAATTCAATTTCTTTTTTAAACATTTAATTGATATTAAAAAAAAAAAAGTTTAAAGCTTGTGAATAAGTGCAAACACAAAATTTACTTAAAAACAAATTTGAATATCTCGTTTTAAAATTTATTTTCTATATATTTATTTTAAACAACTGCAATCTGTCAAATGACAATGCAATTATGTCAGAGCCCATGAGCGATTAATCCCAAAATCATAATCTACTGGGAAAAAAAATGTACGTACTTTTTTAAAAAACAAAATGACTAATCAAAAATGAATACAATAAAAAATTAATATTATATAAAATTTTAATTAAAAAAAGTCAACTATCGTACAAAAACTTTTTATTCTTTCTAAATGAATTAATGTTATTTACAAAAACAACAAAAATAAAAATGAATTGATAAAAGTAACAATAGTAAGATATTAGTAAGTAATAAATAGTAAGATATTTTTTAAAGAGCTAACAGTCAAGAGCAAATTATTATCTGTTCACCGAATTATTTATGAACGAAATAGTTCAAAAAGTGCAATTTTGTTTTTTCAAAATTCTTTTTCATTAATTTTAAATATCAATAATGTTTAACAGTTGTTCAAAAGATAGGTGTTCAATATATTATACAAACCAATCATTTCCAGTCCCTCATAAGTAGTTAAAACTTTAATATTGTTGTAATATACTAATTTTACGCAAAATAATTATTCTTATTTAATTAAAAAAAAACTAATTAGCTAGGTTTTTTTTCGTAATTTTTGGCTATACACGAGATACAAAAATTAATAAATTCAAAGATACAAACTGGACTTCAATAAGTGCTACAGATTTTAACTTTTAGAAAATATAAGCAGTCTTAAGTTATATACAGCGATATTATTAGTTCTAAATAATAATAATATTTGTCAATAATTTCATATAACCTTCCAAAAAAAAAAAAAAACATTCTAATTTTCCTTCATTTTCAAATGGCATGTTTTATCAGTTTATTTTATTTTTTATTAGTAAAATATTCCTTTTAAACCTTATTAAAAAATTAGTTTTATTATTTGTAACTAACTACTATATAAGGTAATCACTAATTGTGATCAACTTATAAAAGTGGTTATTACATTTCCCTTTAAAACTATATTTTAAAAATTTAATCAGATTTTGTTTTGAATTAACCAACATCCAATAAGATCTTTAATTAAAATTTAACTTATTTGCTGCAAAAATAATTTAGTTTAAAATTTTTGTAAAAAATAATTTTGGCAGAAGTGAAACAATACGAGATAAAAATAATAAAAAATGCATTACAATTTTTAACCAAACTTCCGAATTTAAAATTTAGAAAATGGCATTAAATATATTCTCTTGTTTATTCATATGATTCATCAAAGTAGTGATGTAAAAAAATGACAAATCATGAAGAAATTTAATATGAAAAACGTGAACATTCTTATCAACATGAAAAAATCTAAAATAAATCCTTTCCATCTATTGGTGGCGCCATCTATTGTGATAATATGAATCTAACACAAAAATGGGCACATAATACGAAATAAAAATTTTCTTTTTTTTTTTTTTTTAAAAACCTAAATGCAATTCTGAGGGAAAATGAAAAAAAGAAAATTCAGTAAATAATTTATGAATCTAGCTTACCTGATGCAGATGATGATGATGATGTTGTTGAAGAGTTTGATGAATTTGTACCAAGTTTCTGAAAAGGATGAAAATTATCAACAAATATTCCAAAAATAAATTCAGTAAGTAAAAAAATACTAATTTAGTAAAATCTATTATTTCTTTTTAAATTTTAAATCTGACATATAATAAAAACATCCAGAAGATATTTTTATTAAGATGCAAAATTTTATTTTTATATTTAAGTTATGCAATAGAAATTAAGTGAAGTTGTCCATATATTATATAAACTATTTATAAAAATTTTAATTTTAATTATGCATCCAAAAAATTATATTCAAATAAATGCATGAACTGTTGCAATTAAAAATCACATCAGCTGTCAGAAATTAACATAAAAAATTGAAAAATAAATTTATCTCTTATTAACTAAAGAAACTTTAATAAACTCCTTTTAAAAAAATATTTTGTATCTTCAAATAAATAACATTCTTATGTTGTATATACATATTTTGTTAATTTTTATTATAGCATAATGATTTACTTGGAATAATTTTTACATTCAAACTATAAACTATAGTGCAAAGTATTTTTTAAACACTAACAAAACAAACATTATTTGATGCCATTTCATCCATTAGGAAATAATTTTAATAACAATGTAAATTTTTTATAGTAAATTTCGTCTTATAAATAAGTCTAATTTTTAATATTCATTTAAATCAATAGATATTGAATAGGATGTACTATTCTTAAATTATAAGCATGAAGAGATTTTTGTATCTTTGGGTGATACAGAAGTAAGCCCAGAAAACTCCAACCAAGCAGTGATTGCCGATGCTAGACGCTTATATGTATTCTCACAATCACCATACAGTTTGCTCGCTTCCTCAAATCAGAGACTGCAATGCACACGCGAACTTGGCATTCATTTAAATACCATATTTTTTAATATTATTTTCAACTAAACCTATCAAACACAAATGGCTTCGGTAATACATTGTTCTATGCAGAGCTTTTATAAATGTAGATGGAATTTTATTGATAAGTTAGAATAACAACTTATTACTTGAGGGGGAAAAAATTGCACTTAAAAAAACAGTAGAAAATAGGTTATGGAAATAGGCTTCTTTATGTAATATATCTTTGGGATACGCATTCCACACTCACCACGCGTATATCCGAACAGCCTAGTCATGTTTACTATCGTAGGGATTCGTGTTTCAAACTGACGTACACCACGAACAGCCAATCATGTATACTGTTGTTGGGATTCGTGTTCCATATGTATACCACGAACAGCTCACTCATGTATACAATCGTCTTGATTCGTGTTCCACACTCATGCATACCCCGAAGAGTACACGAGCAATGAAAGTAAAAACTTTCAAGGGGTAACTGCTTCACATTTATGTGTTGTGCGGAAGAATAATCGCAAAAATCCCCGCAAGGCATTGTTCATTAAAGCGCTATTACACATAATAATCGAAACTCCGCATTGTTAAAAGCAGTAACTACAAAGGACACAGCCAACGAATTTTAACATGAATCCTCCTACACGCTACTATTTAAGCCACATTCATATCAAGACGTTGAGCCACGAAGCGTCGACCCATCACAAACATCACTACATGACGGCGAAGGTTTGTGATGGGTCGACGCCCGATAGTAATTTTCTTAAATAAGTAATTAAGTGTAATACGTAGTTTCCTTTATGTAGAGAAAAATCTAAGTAAATAAACAAATATAATGCACATCAAGGGAAAAACAATTAATCATTTCTTTATTTATCCCTAATTTACTTTTAATTTGCCCTATAGTAAATTAACAAGGATTTTAATTAAATTAAAATTATTAATTTTTACATATTAACAAAAAATCTTTAATCATTACGACTACATTGAACAGAAGTCATTATCAAATTTAAAGAATCACTGCTTTGTAGAAATATTTTTTTTTTTTCTTCGATTATTTTCTTAATCAACTGAATGAACATAAAAATAAATATTTTTTACAATACATTTAAAAAAATATCCCCTTTTTCCCCTAGATTCGAACAATTCAAAGGAATTCTACAAATAATATTTAACATTATTTAATAAAAATATTTGAATGCACAGTGCCCCTTTTCACTTAAAATTTAATTTGTTATTAGAAAATTCTTTTTTATATCGAATAAGGATTAGTGGATTAAAATAGAATATCGCAATTTTTCTGCCTATCATTAACAGTCATAATTTTTCATAATGAGAAATACTTGGCATTATCCACTACAACGCAAAATCAGCCTACGAATTGAGCCAATACAATTCATTCCTTGAGCTTATAGAATTGCAATTTAGTATCCCGAGTGAAGATCTTAATTAATCTAGACATTTTTTTTTAATTTAACATAGTTTTGATCCCATAATATTATTGAAAATAACACTTTACATTAAATTTGACAATTGCATTGAAGATATACAGGTGTCTTAGATACTATATTTACGTATTTATAGGGAGGGGTAGAAATTGAAGCAAACAGATACTATCATTCATTTTCGACAAACTAACTTTACTGTGGCTTTTTTTCCCTTGTAAAAAACGGTGACATTTCTAGACAGTTTAAGTGAACATTTCATTTTAGTGTCACATGACTTAAAACATTAGTGAACTTTACTTTTATGCATGCTGACGCACTAGGAATGCTTTTTTTTTAAGATTCCATTATTATACAATTCGTCTTGATACATCCTACCCCTACTAGAAGTTTGTAAAACCTAGAGCATTTGTATGAAAGCAATAAGATTTTAAAAAAATATTTACCGAATATATTCCATTAAAATAAACTTAAGCGGGGTAAAAAAAAAAAAAAAAAAGTAATAGTTGTAATCTTTATAATTCTTACGATTAACTGTTGACTAGAATTAGATTGTTAAATTTTTTATTAGATTATTATTTTATTGATTAGGATTGTTGATTTGAATTGATTGTTAATATTTTTTATTAATATTGCTATATTATATTAATTATATTATTATTATTATTATTATTATATTATATTAAGAAGTTTGTAAACCTAGAGCATTTGTATGAAAGCAACAAGATAAAGAAAAGAAACATTTACAGGACATATTAAATTGAAATAAAAAATGAAGAGAAGGTAAAATAAATAAATAAATATTCCATTTAAGAAGACAACGTAAAATTAAAAAGAAATTCGACAGTTGCAATCTTTATAATTCTTACGAGGGATTGTTGATTAAAAACCCAATCGATCAACCAAAGCAAAAGTTTCATCAATTATTTTCGTTCAAAAGCGTTCTAAGAATTAATTTTTACCGATGCTAGTGTGAGAATCATGCAGACATAATGAAAGTGATGGCCTTAATCCACATCATAAAAATCTTTAGGTTCTTAACGCATAATATACCTATTATAATAAGGAAATTAAGATGCATAAATAACAACATAGAGAAGAAGCAGACACGTTAAAGATCAAGAACGTAACATATTTTCACACACTGCAGAATGATGGGCAGGAAAGTTGGCTCTGGTTTTCACCCCCGCCAACTACGGGGTAAATCAATCTAAAAAGAAAACTCTTTTTCTTTTCCAGTTTTGCAAGAAAAAAAAAGAAACGCCCGATACAAGATGATTTTTGTTGAAGGTTAAAGGGACAATCAATATCAAAGAGAAGTTAATAGAAAATGGCTCCTTTAAAATGAATTATTGGTGAGTATAAACAACTCGTTTGCTGTACAACAATCGGATGTATTGTCTTTTCTTCTAATTAATTTTTAAGGATTGTATTCCACAAACCCCTTGCTACAAAAAAAAAAAAAAAAAAAAAAAAAAAAAAAATACACGTGCCAATATAATGCATTTCTGATACATAATAATAAAATTATTTTGTTTGTACTAATTAAATTTAAAAATCGATATTGGTATTGATGTTTGAAGGTGCCCGACTTGTGGCTCAGTGGTAACGTGTGCCGCTAATGAGCATTAGCACTGAGGTTCAATCCTCAAGCGTCTTTGTTGTAAACATTGTTTCAAAAACGAACAGATTCGATGGCGTTTGTTGATGTTCAGCATCTTGCCCCGTGAGTTGGACTACCTGGTGGAAGTTTTCGGGGTTCTGCTATATGATACACAAATAGAGGGTAGTTCTCTCTAAAGTCCTTCCGAAGGCAGAGTGCCCTCCTTCCCGACAAGATGCCAAGTCAGTCTTCTACCGATGGGTGCTCTATCACAAAAAGAAGCAGCCACTTTTTCCACCTTCCATGACACGGGTTCATGGACTTGGTCTAGATGTTGCTGCCGACCAAGTGGGATAATAAATCAACAAATGCATGTATTAGTGGGCCTATTTAATTTGGAGAGCAAGAGAGCAAGAAAAATATACACTTGCCAAGTATTATTGTGTTTTAAAATAATTAATTAAAAACTTGGGATTTCAATTTACGAGTTTTCTCCCATACGACAAGCGAAAATGCGGGGTAGTTCCATCCAAAGTCCTCCATAAAGGCACTGCCCTCCTTCTTCAGCGACTCGGAGCCAAGGATTAAACTTTTACCTACGGGTGCGATCACAACAGAAGCTGCCCTTTCCTTCCATCCATGAGTAAACTGGGCATCTGTTCCGCGC